>JAHXMU010000395.1:1768243-1807615 GCA_019455685.1 Philornis downsi
GAACGATATTCGTCTATCTGCCTGGCTTACAGCTTAGTATTTTCATTCCTCTTCAGGAACTTTCCATACAAAATCTATCAATTTTATATATGTATTTTGTCTTGCTGTAACGGCTATTTGGTTGGCGGCTTGACAGTTGTACTGGATAGTTCAACGAAATTTGACAGATCAAAAATGCCCCTTTTGGTAGCTGTCATCCAAATGGCCGTTTTAACATGTATGTTTCTAACTGCATATTTCTTATTCAGTTGCACTAAATTTAGTCAATTAATGCAGAAGTTCAATATTTGCCAAAATAAATTCTCAAAATAAAAAAGAGTTCGCTTTGCCAAACTCGCTCTAACATCTTGCATGCAAATGGAAGAATTTTCTGAAATTCAATCTTTAATGCATAACTCTCCCGGGCAAAATTTATGACGTCTCTTTTGGCACCTTCCATACAAGCGACCGATATTCCCACGCCTTTTAAACGGTTACATTGAATTTAGTCAAATTTAGCACACATCACATATTTATGACTATGAAAATGGAGTTCGTTGACACACTCCACCTGTAAACTCCCTAACAAATTGGTCGATATACAAAATTTTTACGCTATGATTCCTAGTTTGCACACTGAAGTTACTAAATTTTTATCAATTGTGCTGCATTAAAATGTTTCCATAAATTTGGAAATATCGACTGGATCACCAAACCTTCTCTGGTAAGTGCCGAACAGTTTACTTAATTCAAACCATACGAGTATATTACACAACAGCAATTTTTTAAACTCATTCCTGAAATCGGAATGGACTGCATTTTTAGTATGAACTTAGGAATTTACCACGCAAATTCTAACACTTCTCTTATCTTGCAGAGAAGAACGACATTGGAAATATATGTAAATCAGTTCACCTGACTGAAATTTCTTTACTGGTTAACACCCATTGAGTTCAATTACGACTTGTTATCTCGTTTACGATATATTGCATCACATATACAAAAGAATTTAAATGTATGTCAACCGAGTAATGTGATTTTACTTTAGCTAATTTGCAAGGGTATTGAAAATATTGACAGAAATGTTACCGAACCAGTTTTTTGTAATTTTTGAATTATTCTGCCTCATACTTCTAAATAAATAGACAACTGCCAAAAAGTTGACAAATCGTACTATATTTGACCTCCACTAAGGTAACTCTTGGACTCAAAATGCAATAAATTAGCGTAGCGAATGCATCCTTTTCAATAAATGAATCAAATATGCACTACAATACTTCACAGTGCTTTTCAACAGCCAACTGTGCAGATTGGATTGTTGTCCATCTATAAATTGGAGAGTTTCTTCTGCCTTTACTTATCCATTAAATCTTTGTTTTTTCCAATTCTGCCGATTTCGTCTACTTGTAACACCAATCTAGATTACTATTAGCTCACTTATATATATGTACGTTGTCTTATTGAAAACTTTCTTTTGGACATACATGACATTTCGATTGTTTTTAAGATTAACATAAATTTTTAAAATGATCAGAAATATATATCTGTATGGTGTCAGTTATAAGTTACTGTTCTATGATGGTCATATTTTCAACTCTTGCAATTATTTAGGTAATCAACTAATTTAATAGAAATATAGCTTTAAGCATCGTTATAATCAATTAAATATTTCGTAAAGATGTCATCAACGGCAATATAGTCACATATCGGGACTATTGATGAATCTCATCCGTTCCAACAATTTGTTGGCATCAATGTACTTTTTAATCCATCGACAATACTTTTTCTTACAAGAACAGAAGTTTTAGTAAAGTGGACTAACTTGCATATATATTTCACCAGGTGTCTTTCTGCATGTTTGTGTGCTAGGAGCGGCGTGATAAGTCGCGCGCTTCTCGCACAAAAAAAAGAGCCATTCTTTTAAGGTAAACCGGCCAATTCGAATGTGTAACACCCTAAGCGCAGTGCACTTTTATTCGCAGAACTAGGATTATGCAGGATCTGATGCGTGTTATATTATGCTGAACTTTTGAATAGAATGAAAGGTATGGAAATAGAGACATATGAGGTAGGCTAGATTATGCTAGCCCAATGGGGCGGTCTGAATAGACAGACTCTATTGTGCCACCACGGAAACTAGAAATAAAGATGTTCCTAGTTTCCCCCGTTGACCCACCCTGAGCGCCTCAAGAAACCCTTAAGTCGAACAATATTTGTATTGTTCACATCTCCTAGGTCCCTGAAGAAATAAGAGCTAAGTTTTGACTCCCGCCCGTTCGCCAGGGCGGGGCAATTGCAGAGAAGATGTTCCATGGACTCCTCCTCCCCTTCATTCCTACAGCTCCTGCAGAAGTCACTAGTCGCAGCCTTCAGCCTCATTGCATGTATTCCAATCAAACAGTGTCCCGTCATGATGTATACAAGTAATGAAACGACGGGTCTTGATAGCGACAGCAGTGCGTGTGAACGCCTCAGATCTAGAAGAGGCCACATCTGTTTGGATTGATTACAGCCTCGGATAGACGCCCGCCTACCATTTGCTGCTAAATATGCTCTATCTCGCAGTAATAGCTCGCAAGTTACTAAAGGCATGCGCATGAACTCCAACTCAGCTGGAGTCTGTAAGGTTGTCCATAGTCTTGCCAGTTCATCTGCTCTGCAGTTCCCTGGTATGCAGCATCTTTCATCTGCAGCACTTTAGGGCTGATGTTGAGTTCAGGAAGACAGAATCCAGGGATTTAATGGAAACTTGAATGTCAGAAAACTTATTAATCCCCACCGTGGTGAGGACGTTATACCTCAGCCATTCTGCCACTTCCTTAATGACCAAAATCTCGGCCTGACAAACACTAGAGTTATCAGGTAGTCTTCTTGCTATACTTAGCCCAAGGTCTTTAGAGTAGACTTCGAAACCTCTCTGCTTATTTCATTTCGAACAGTCAGTGTAGAAGTCGTCATATAATCTTATAACAGGAGTTCTACATTTCAACGTACCTCTACTTTGTACATATAAGTATATGATACTTGTTGCCGAACAGTGGTTCAGCCAGAGTGTAGTCTATGGCGCCTTTTATATCAGGCAATATATTACAAATCACACTGTGACCATAACCACTGTTTCACCACTGTAATAGCTCTCTTAGTCTTACTGCCGTAGGTACCTTCCCAAGTGGTCGTAGTGTTGAGGATGCCTGAATCCACGTTCAGAGGTGCGTGAGCGAATCCACTGAGAACTATGTTCTTGGTGTATTCGTGGACTTCAAGGGCGCTTTCGATTACCTGTTGTGGGAGAGGGTGTTGGAAAGGCTTCAGGAGGTAGGGGGCCAGGAGTTGCGCCTTTGCCGTAGTTACTTCTGTGGTGGAACAGCAAGAGTACTTGGGGCAAATAGTGCGGTGGAACTCGATGTTGTTCGTGGCTGCCCGTAGGGTTCCATCTGCTGTCCATTTATATGAAAGCTTATGATGGACCCGTTATTACGGCAGCTAAGTGACTAGTGCAACATAGGCGCAGTTGATTGAACAGAAGGTTCTGGCCATGATGACGTTGTTAGGCAATGGTCAGAACATGTCGGCGTAGACGTTACTGTCGATAAGACATACATGATGCCCTTGCGGGGTAGATTATCTCGCAAGCCTCTTGTTCGTTTGCCTGATGGGTCTGTGCTCAGGTGTGTCACCAAGGTGAAGTACCTGGGTGTTGCTATGGGAAAGCGAATGAACTATATGCCTCATTTGGATACGCTGTCGGCCAGCTTAGATGCCTATCAGGGGCTGTTTGTTGCTATGGCAACTTACGCTTCCCACGTGTGGTGCGAATCGGTGAAGTCTGCATTCGGGTACCATAAGATCCTCTCTTGCCAGAGAATGGTGCTACTGGCTTGCATGCCAGTGCATCGCTTGGTTTCGACAGAAGCCTTTCAAGTACTGATGGGTGCTGCCCCGCTGGATCTTGTTGTTATCCGTCGTGCGACGGAATTCAAGGCCAGGAAAGGGTATGTACTTGCAGGAACGGACTGGCTCATTGATGTGGTAGAGAGCATGAGTAGGGCTGAGTATAGGGGGACGAATGTGTCTTGTCGAGATGGCCAACACGTTGGGAAGAGAGTCAGAACGGACGTGCAGCATTTAGGTTTTTGCCAGATGTTAAGTTCGTTGAAAGAAATCCTGACTTTAGTTTTAACCTCTGTCTTGGTTTCATGCTGACGGGACATGGGTCACTCAATGCCTTCCTGCATAAGAGAGCCCTTCCAGATCGCGAGTCGTGCACCTGTGGTGCACAAGTCGAAGACTGGCACGTTTTGTGCGAATGTCCCTTATATGCAGATATAAGGGACCTCCAGGGATTAGCGATAACAAGGTCAGGTCAGGTATGGGGTTTTCCCTATGTCTATATTTCATGGTTGCCGTTCACCGTCGCCGAACGGAAAGGGTTTATAGTTTTCCCCGCCTCCCACCAGTGATGGTACTGCATTCTTGCAATGTAGTATCGATCGTTCCATCTGCCTGGGGTCTCCGTGCCTACAGGTATGTAAAAATGTACAGTTTGTATTCTTTTGCCACAGGACGACCAGAGCAGAGGTGAGAAGATAGGCCTCACCTCCGCCAATGGGGATTATGTTCCATACTAGCATAATCAATTTGGTATCTCCTGGCTGCGAAGAAAGGGTTGACAATATACGGTAGTACCAAAATTGTCAGCCCCTTTTCCTAGATAGCCCAAGTTTTACTTGGCTATCCCAGGGGAGCGTTGGTAATCGCATTGTAATATACCCAGTATGTCGCACACCATGGGTAAGGCCTTCACGGCGAGACTCACGTTAAACACTGGTGGACTTCTGCCGTAGGTGCAGCAGTCTGTGTACTAATTATGTCAAGTGGTAGTAAATGCATAATTACATTTAGTGCATGGGATGGGGTGATGCGCAGACTAGCCATCCTTTGGACCTTCTCCAGTATCTTGACTTCTCAAGAGCTATGTACAACCAATGAGGTTGTGGTAAATGAGGTAAAGTATTTGCTTTATAAATATTATTTACTTTATTTCAGGTTTCAGAAAGGCATATCCAACCGATTTGTTAAATTTCGCCAAACATTGTGACGCTAGACGAATACTATGTAGAAATGCACTCGCCTCGGCTCCAGAAGAAAAAACAGTTCGACTAGTAGATTCAACCTGAGTTTTATTGTTTGATGGAGTTTGATGCCATTTCGATTCCAGATAATGGTACTTACTTTTGATTTTGTAAACTTAATTTGATTAAATTTATATTGACTAAATGAAGGAAATGAACCTGGAAATATTTGGGATAAATGTTTCATTTGTATAGCAGATGACAGAAGGAGCACGGCTAATTGGTTGACTTTCACAAATTTTGTCCAGTGCTATAAAAAATTTCGATATTGCCCATTATAAAAAGTTTTATAAAAAAAAAACAAATAAAGAGGCATGCAGCACATTTGCTCAAAGGATTTTTGGTATATTAAATGTACTTCATTCTTGCAGGTCATAGCGGTTGCACCTGGTTTAACAATCAGAATAATGTTTCATCCCTGGATGGAACTCCGCAGTTCCAATATTGTAACAGCCTGCTTCAAATAGTCGTTGCTATGTTAAATAACAAGCTTTATAAGTCGTGGAGACAAAGCCTTACTCTTACTTATTCTGTTAACTGTCTTGATATTACGCACACAGTTTACAGAGTAGGCAGCATAATAAAATTCAATTAAAATAAATTTAATTTATTACTACCAGACAAGATGTGTATTTCGCTTATGAATTTGCAAACATTCATTTTTATTAGCGATACATTAACCATAACGGAGAATATGTTATTATTTAGTTATTTAAATTTTTAGCAGTCTGGATAGGACAAAATTTTGAGGTTAAATATTCCAGTGATTTTAAAACATATAACCATGAATCATCTCCTGGAGTTTATATACAAGAGAAAATAAAAAATTATAACTGGATTTTACACAAAGCGCGCCTTTACAGTTTTTATTTCGCAAAATAAAATTATTGGTATTTCTACGCGATTAGCCATATATGCCATTGGCATACCAAACATTTTGTTTTTATTATACATAAATTTCTGCGGTGTCGATCATATACAGGAAGGGTTATATTGACAAACTCGAATACTGCAATATAATCACATGTACCTATAATTCTAATTCGCAAAACGTAACGATTTTATGTTAATACGGCAAAAGCGGGATAGCTGATGAATTTTAGTAAATTAAGAAATTATTTAATTCGCAGGAGTTATTTTTCTTCTCCTACTCCTTTCAAAAACTTTATCATTCTGCAAATCTTTTTATTTACATTTAAAATTAATTGATAATCGCACTATAGAACATTAATATGTTGAAAATTGATTGATTTTTTATCACGTTTTACGAATCTGGTGTATGTTAGGAAAACGTGATAAAAATCAACTACTTTTCAAGTGAGGACTACTGAAATAATGGAAAATTTGATCCCAACAGAATGCCGGATAATGCCACATAATTTGTTTTATAAGTTAATTTGGGAAAAAATTGTCTGCAGTAACGAAACATGATTTGTAACTAATCTGGGTGCGTTGAATTCGAATCTGGAATCTGGTTGGGCTATCACATCTTGTTCATTTTTTATCGGATGCTGACAATACTGTAAAACAGTCAATACTGACACCATAATTTCACAATTAGTAGCCTAACAGAAGCCCACATTCATTCTAAATCTTCATAATAGTAACGCTTAAGCATGTCAGGGAGATCGTGTGTTACAGATTCAAGATGTTTTTGCTTTGTGTGTGGTGATATTTGGTTGGAAAAAAGGATATGCAATGTCAGAATCATTAAAATATGCATATTTAGATTATTTTGGTTTTGCTGTCTGAAACTTGAACAAACCGTTGACACCGACAATGTTTTGCAATAGTTGCAGGACTGTTTTATACAAGTGGTCAAATGGCAAGAAGATTTCTGTTTAACAAAAGTTGCTGGATTCAATATGAAACATCGAAAAAATATTACTTACACGAATGTCCCATCGGTTTCCAAACCAGTTCGACGTCCACCTTATGATTCATTACCATTACCAACAGTGGTAGGTTATATCAGGCTGATGATGAACGCCACTTAGCTGAGCTGAATGG
This sequence comes from Philornis downsi, assembly GCA_019455685.1. Classification (NCBI taxonomy): domain Eukaryota; kingdom Metazoa; phylum Arthropoda; class Insecta; order Diptera; family Muscidae; genus Philornis; species Philornis downsi. The sequence goes on from JAHXMU010000395.1 coordinate 1,775,365, forward strand.
CCTAATTCGGTTTTACATTTAACGAAGCAAGACGCTGAATTAATAATTTCACGCATGCAGCAGTGGAAACATCTTGCAGTTGGGACAACAGTAACAATCTACAGCGATTCAAGCTTGGAATTGGCTGCATATTTCGAAAAGAAACACTTTGTTCTATACTGTACTGATGTTGATGGTTTATTTCAAAAAATGAACCAGCCATATGACAAAACTGAATGGAGATTATTTATTGATGGCTCTAAGTACAGTTTAAAGGGCCTTTTTTTGCATAATGGAAATGAGAAACTATCCATACCAATTGCTCATGCCGTTAAGATACGACGATAATAAATGGATTTTTTGTATACCTATATATGTATATACATACGTAATTGGTTTGTTGACTGGTATGCAAGGAGGTTTCACATAATATTGTTGTTTCCTTTGCCTATGGGATAGTCGCGCTACATTTCATCATTACGTCAGAACAGAGTAGCCAAAAAGAACTGAGTACTCACCAGGAAAACAAGACATTTCAAATAAACCATTAATTGGTCGAAATGACGTTCTCCTTCCGCCGCTGCACATAATGTTGGGCCTTTTAAAAAACGTTGTCAAGTCTATGGACACAGATGGTGCAGCATTTAAATATTTGTTTGCGGTTTTTTCTGAAATTTCATATGCTAAAATCAAAGAAGGCATATTTGTTGGTCCTCAGATCAGAAAGATATTGAATGATGACAATTTTTCACAATGTTTATAGCAGAAAGAATATGCAGCCTTGAAAAGTTTCAAGAGCATCGTGAACAGCTTTCTTGGAAACAATAAGAGTGAAAACTACATACAAATTGTTGCTGAATTATTGAATAATTATCACAAAATAGGTACACGAATGTCACTCAAAATGCATTTTCTTCATTCGCATTTAGATTTTTTTTCCACAAAGCCTAGGTGCGGTGAGCGACGAACAATGGGACCGTGCTCACCAAGATTTAATGAAAATTGAAAGAAATTATCAAGGATTTTGGGACGAAAGCGTGTTGGGAGACTATTGGTGGACTCTAATACGTGAAACCGAACCAATAAAATACAGATGACGTTCAAATAATGCCATTCACTTTTGAAAATTCGTTGATTTTTAAAGAAACTAATGATTTTTTTTAATGTGAAAAACGAATCAAAACGTTTTCTTTTTTTCAAAACCTGACGTGATAGAAAAAAAACCAATTACATATTCGAATTCAGCCCACCAAATTACCCTAGAAAAGATATTTAGTTTCTCCAGTCCAAAACCTTGTTGGCTAGTGTAATTAAATTACAACACATAAGGAATGTTGAACCGATTCAGGAACTTTACTTAGGTGAACTCACTTACATATACCTTCAAATGAAAAAATTAAATGTTAACTGATCAATCAATTTATATAAGAGGCACCAGAATAAATGTGCGATGCCGTCTACATTCCCAAAACGTACTGTACCAAACGGATGCTTGGGCTTGGCTGATATGAAGCTTGGAACATATATCATAAAAGAGTGTTTTTGCTTGGTCGATTTTTCTCAAGTTTTACAGCTAATCATTAGAGAATTCAAATAACAGAATTCTAGGCTGCCATAGGCTGCTAATTAAAGTTTCAGTGTGATAATCGATTTCAGAAAATTGGCTAGTTTATATGGGAGACACCAGAAGAAGAGACAATTCTAGTCGTTTCCTTTCTCAGACCCTACTTGAGCAAACACTTGGCTCAACTCTGTGCAACTGAGTAAAAGATGAGCAATGCCATTCATTTTCATTCTCAGAACATATTGCGACTGAAATCCGTAGAACTAGTTCAATGGTGCAAAACTAAGAACATTTGGGTTAAATCGGTCGTTTGTGTGGAAGGTGCCAGAAGTGGTGAATCGATATAGCTGCTTTTCAATCCCAAGCTACGATTGATACGATATTGGGATACAATTAAGAAGTTTTATAGTCATAGAACACATTTGATCTAAAGATACTTGATGTTATAAAATGCTATCTTCTAGGTGTTACATTTATATTTTGGATTTGAGTTCCAACATATACTACCACTCAAGAAAGGACGTGCAAGAAAGGACGTAGTGAGTCACCAGCCTTCCAGTTTCATTCACGGAGCTAAGTTTGTTAAATGCCAAATGCGTGCTAAATTGTACTAAATTTAGTGTAGCTGAGTGAAAGATATAATCAAGGAATATATGAGTTAAATTATGGAATGTGTATGGGTGTTACCAGGGACGGTGCGGTTGTCCAGTTGATTGAATAAAATTTTACGAAACATTATAATGTAACGGATGTTTATGAATTGGGGATTGCAGCGGCAAAATTATCGACCAATTTATGTGTGAAGTACCAGAATGGGCGTTGCATCTAATTTTTATTTTCAAAAATTAGATAAATATAAATTTAGTCGAATTTGCTATAACCGGTTGAATGAATTTTCAAGTCGGAATATAATGGATAAATTGGTCGGTTTTATGGCAGGTACCGGCCGATTTATCTCCGATATTATAAAAATTATAAAGTAATGTAATATATAAAATTCAAGAATACTACGACCGACTAGTTAGAAATTACAGAGTATTGCTTTAATTTCGAAAAATTGATCAATTTGTGTTGGAGGTACCAGAAAGGATGTAACAGTTTGCCCCGATTTCGTCCTGAGACGCTACTTTAGCAAACGCTCAATGTGTACCAAATTTGTTTAAATTCAGTATAATCGATTGAAAAATATGAACACGTAAATATTTGGGTTAAATCGTTCATTCGCAAGGGAGGTCCCAGAAGGGGTGTATGTAATTGATCTATGTTTTTCTGAGCTTACCAGGAATTATGAAGCAATGCAGTGAACAAAAGTTTGGGTTGCTGAAGGTTACGGATAAGGATCTACAGCGAGGGCATTGAATTTGGAATTGAATATTTAGTACTTTAAAGACTTTTTGCCGTATAAAATAGTATATATTTTCATTCCTTCGGGTTAACGTATAAACATCTAGGATGTGGATACTGGATAACCTGAGCTGAGCAATCTTTTAGAGTATCAATTTCAGTCGAAAAAACGATATAAACACAATAAAAATGGTTTTTAAGTCTTTAGTTTTTATTAATTGCACAACATTTTAAATACTGAACTATGGGTAAAATCTCCAATCCATTGTCAGAAAATAACATTGATAAATTTAATTTAATAATAAAAATTTAATAAAATTTTCCTCAAAGATTGTAATTTCATCGGCCATAAGAAATGTCCAAATAATTTAGAGTCATGAAATGGACATAGACCGAAAAAATAAATTAAAAATTGAATAAACAGGTGAAATTTTCTTTCTGGAAATTTAGTCATGTATATAGATAAAATTGCCTCCGTTGTAGAACATTTTAGTAGCAGCTTCAACCATTACTAACAATATTGTTAATGTCACAACAGAAAGCATAGAAGAGAGAAGAAGGCGTGCACTTGTAGGTAGTTCTACTAGTATATTTCCCAACGCTGCACCGCTGCCATTAGAAGGGGATCAAAATATTTCCTATAACCTCCATAATTGTTCGGCCGATAGTTAGGTTCTATTAAAATGGTATATATTTCGTTTCTTTGCCAGTACCACACATAATAAATACCGTGTATTTATATCCAATACTTTATGAGAAATGACCGTTTAAATCTTTGTGCAGTATGGATAAATCTAAGCGCTTCCGATCATAACCTAACTTTTTGGTACTGTCCACTTATGCAAATTTCGTGACTGATAACAACACATTGCTTAATTGTTATGACGATCGATCACCAACTTTGACCAACAACAGACCATTAAACTGAGCGTAGTACGGCCCAGTTTTTCCGACACATATTTCGTTCTATCTCAGTGGTATGTAAAAAATGTCATCTGTCATCTCATTTCTACACATTTCACATTTGTGTGACACCACCCACTTTTTTTTGGAAATATTTCTTTCTATATCAGCAACATACGTGTCAAATTTTAATAGTTCATAAGACACGGCCGTTCAAAATATTAAGTTGTGTGGGCGGCGTCAAATCTCTTTTTTAAATCTTAACTTAACATATCAATTTCGTGGTTGATGGTAACATAAGATAATTTTAAAAGGGACGGAGGAGCGCCTACTTATATACAAACACATTTATTTAACGCCAGTAGCGTAATTATCAAATTTTTTCTATATATCTCTAATAGTTCAGAAGATAGTCATTCAAAACTGTTATTTGTATGGGTATTACCACCGCCTTTGTGCAGTCGAGACTTAATATAGCCTGTAATCCTGTTCAGCGCGACATAAATGTACTATGAAAATTTCATGCCAATCGGCCCATTAGTTTAGGCATCTATTTGGAACAATATGTATACCTATATATATTTGATAAGAACGCATCCACACATATATATATCTACCCAAACACACATATATATATATATATATATATATATATAGAGCTTTCAAAGAGTAAAGTTAAATAAAGCTCTCATAAAAGTACGATTTCGACCAAATTTTTTATTATAATGCTTGGACCTTGTCATTATGTATAAATATATATATACAGGGTTGCCCATATTCGACGGACCCATGTTTTTAAAAAAAAAAATCAAAGAAAAAAATAAAAATTTGGCGGTTGGCAATCTTATTCATTTAATTTGTTCCAAGTAGATTTGTTTACATCAATTTTTGAATATGATATCTCTCAAATGGCCGCCTCTGGCGTTGATGGTGTATTGTGCCCTTTTTGCAGCATTTTCCATCGAATAGCGGCTATTTCTTCACGAATGTCGTCCTTGAGCTCTTCTACGGTCCTTGGCTTGTTAACGTAAACCTTTGACTTCAAATGTCCCCACAAGAAGAAGTCAGCGGGCGTCAAATCGGGCGAACGCGGTGGCCAGTCCAAATCACCACTTTTCGACATCAAACGGCCCGGAAACAAATTCTTCAGAAAATCGATTGTTATGCGACTTGTGTGCGGTGGAGCGCCGTCTTGTTGAAACCAGAACTGCTTCATACGCTTTCGACAAATAATTGGCATCACAAAATTGGTCATCATGTCGCGATAACGCTCCTGGTTGATGGTAACAGCATGGCCATTTTCGTTTTGGAAGAAAAACGGCCCAATGACCGTTTTCGCACTAACGCCGCACCAAACTGTGACTTTTTCGTCATGAAGAGGCAATTCTTGAATCTCCTGAGGATTTTCAGTGTCGTAAATACGGCAATTTTGCTTATTTACGGTCCCATTCAATGTGAAATGGGCTTCATCGGACATGATAATTTTGTTCCAAAATTGCTCGTCATCATCGGCCATTTCGATGACTCGTTGGGCCCATTCCAATCGACGAGGCTTGTCCGCAGGCAACAATCTTTGCGTTAATTGAATTTTGTACGGGAACAAATGCAAATCAACGCGAATAATCCGTTGTAAAGTGGACCGAGCCATGCCCAACTACTGAGAACGGCGTTTTTGGGATGTTCTTGGGGACCTCTCAACACTGGCTCGTACGGCGGCGATATTCTCGGCCGATCGCCTTGGTCGACTTTTATTTGGCCTCTACGGATTAGAAAGAGCCTCACCTGTCGAAAATTTTTCGTATAAACGCTTAATGGTGTTCTTAGAAGGCGCACTTCTCACATTTTTTAATATTTTAAAAGCACGTTGAGTTTTCACAATTGACTTCTTCTGTTGAATGTAAATTTCAACTATTTCAGAGCGCTCGCGTGGCGTGTATTGTTCCATGGTAAAAATCTGCTTGGACTGACGCTTCAAACGCGGTATGTCATTAAGCGATCTGACATCTCTGTCAAAAGTTATGGCGTTGCCAGATGGGTCCGTCGAATATGGGCAACCCTGTATATATATGAAACCACTAAATGGATAACTCTGTGTATATATATGTATATATAGATGTGCACTACTTCACTTTGTAAATTTTAATAACATTTGAATTATTTTGCTGACGTTATTAACATTCCTCAAGCGATTACCGCAAGAAATAATAAAAATTTCGATGTACTCGTACAGTTAGCCTTGAAGCAGCTTTTGTTTTCACGGCAAATGTCATGATATTAACATTTTATATTGAATATATATTTACCAAAAATATATATCGCACGTACATCTTTAAACTACAAAACTGTCAAATTAGACGTTTACGAAGACAAATTGTTTAATTTTCTCAAGAAAAAATTAATTCGTGTTTCTGTAACTTTCCAATTGCTAAGTAACCGCTCTTAAATTAAAAAGAAAAATGCTGTCGAATAAAAACTGGTTTGTTGTAATAGAGCTATTAATGTGATCTAGCATAGGCATAGAAATGCAATTGCAGTTCAAAATTGGTTTTGCTGACAGGATTTTATTATAACTTATTATAAAAAGAAATACTTCCATAACAGTTGTTAAAAATTATTGTTAAATATCTTCAACATTTATATTGACTAATACAATACAACATTCAAAATTATAATATTCATATAGCAGATATCGTCTTTAAATGTATTTTTTTTTTCTGTAGAATAAATATAGAGTATCTCCTACGTAGTGCATCCGCGAAAGTTGAAATTCACCGCAATTTTTGGAGCAAAGTGATGGAAATTTTCGTATTCACGAATGAATTTACATAGGCTTATCATAGGAAGGAAACAGCTTTTTTATGAAGTCTCTTTTTCACATTTGCATGAGAGTCATTTTAGTGTAATTTTTAATTTGACAAAAGAAATTTTATTTTTGGATCAGAGCTTTCACACAGAAATTAGATCAGAAGCGGTATAAAAGTACACTTATTCTGCATATATTGCGCTATTCGAAGTTATGAAAATGTTATTCTTTTTAAATGACTTCCATTTTTTTTTTTTTTTTGCTGTTTGGTGCCTATTTTGCATAATTTGTTTGGCTCGAGGTCTGGAATTTGAAAAAACGAGAATGTTGGTATTGTTTTTGGATATTTTTTTTTTTAAATATTTTTCTCAATTTTTCGTTTGACTCCGTCAATCATCTTCAGTGGTATATTTGAAACATCAATAAAACGTCCTAAAAGTTGCTTGTGTTGTGGCAACTTCATGGTGTCTAATGCATTTCTTCTCTTCAAATAATGTTTTTTGCAATTTCAATGGAAAATTCAGAATACGTGTTTTTTTCTGACTATGGAGCGACCCATCGTCGTGGGTCGTATCCCATACGGGTAACCATCTATCTTTCTTTAAGAGGCGGTCACCTCGATATACCTGGCGAATACTTCGAGTAGCCGATTAATTGACAAATCTAGTAAATGCTTCTCAAATTGTGAAGTTCTGAAACTGAATGTCCCATCAAGTAAGCCTTAAATTAGAATGCGTTTTCTGAATGATATTTCATGTCTCAATAATACCTCGTTCATGGAGTGCAATGGGAATTTGCTTTTTTGTATATTTTTAAAAAAATATAAATAATGTGAGCAAAGAAAAAAATTTAACGCCTTCGGGCAACACCAAAAGTAGGGAGATTAATGCTTTAAAAATATTTATTTCTTTAAAATATGAAAAATTTCGTTTTTAATACCAGATTATCAGTATAGGAATTTAGGATTCTCAGCAGCAGAGTTGTTGAAATGATTGTGAACAACTCATAAGCGAATGGCTGTGATAGTTTTTAGAGGCTCTGCAATCAAGTAGGAATTTCCGTTAACTTGAAAGTTTCAAATGAATAAGACTTAATAAATTGTTCAACAAATGAAACGAAGTGACCGAAATTCTCCTGCGAATTATTATTTACAAATCTACGGCAATTCAGAAAATGACCGTCCGAGAATAAATACTGTCACACAGTGAGATGGAGACTGATTATTTTAAATTGGGTCGTTTTGCAAACAAAATAAAAAAACTACCACTTTACCAAACGGCGTATCAAAACATTTTGCACTGGAGACAAACAAGTTCGTATTCTAGTAGCACTGCCAGAGATAAATATCATATGGACCAGATTTGGATTTTTGCTCGGTACTGTATATAACATATAAAACGAATATTTCAACGTACGTATGTACTTTGTAATAACCATTAATTACCATTTTATATTATACAAGCCTCATTTTCATTAAAATTTGTTGCGTTAAGCACACTTTAATTAAATCATCGATAACATACATTCAACGAATATTATAAATGATTATCTTGTTTAACATTAAGCAATTAATGTTAATATTAAGCGTAAATATGTTTCCACGAACCTTCAATTAGGGAGTTAATAATCAAATAAGCATTTTAAATATAAAAAATAAAACAAACCAGCAACTGTCTGAATGGGTCCAAACATTCCAGCAAATTCGTCATCACCTGACTGATATATACGATCATTTGATATGAAGAATGAATCGTCGTTATAGAATTGCTGCATCATATCGTTCTGTTCGGAATCAAGAGAATCTAAAGTAAGAAAAAAGATAAAATATAAATTAAAAAAAATAAATTTGAAATAATTTAAAAAATTAATTTGAAATAATTTAAAAATAATTAACACATTATAATGAACTCAAAAAAATGATAATAATTAAATTTAAAGAAATTCACAACACGAAATAAAATATCAATTGAATAAGATCACTACAAGTTCAAAATTCCTTAAGACTACCGCCAGTTTTATGAAAGCAGTGGGAAAACGTTATGTTGGAATCAGGAAATATTTTGCTTACAATGACAACTGATATTCGGTCTAAAAATAATACTAAAAACGAAAAAATAATGCTTCACCGACGTTTTGTGATGAATTGAGTTAAGTTAACACTAAATAAAATAATGAATAATATAAGAAGAAAATATACTAATAATAATAACAATAATAATAGTCTGTCGTTATTCTGTCGGCAATATGAAAATAAAGATTTTTACAAAAAAATGTATTGATTTTGGTGTAAAAGCTGGTAAAGAGATTTCTTGGTTTCGAAGGGAACCTAATCAGGTCATATTAGGACCCGAAATTGAAAGAGGAATTTTCTGAATATTTTAAGATGAAGATAATGTGCATTACTACAACCTGTAATTGGATATTACCACCAGTTACTGATGTTCGTATAAGAAAGAAAGGGGAAACAATTACCCAGAATATATGAATATGAAATAGTATGAATATAAGACGTATGTCTGAGGAGTTTCTCAATTTAGTTTAAATCCATCTTGTCGTTCCAAAGTGTGATCTACAGAATATCTGACTTTGCGATAATAGAGACTCCTGCCCATCTGAAATATGCAACTAAATGTGCACTATTTAAAAATGTTAAGTTTCGAATTGGCAAATATTCATTGTGTGCAAATTGAACGTATAGAATATCTCATAATAATATGAACTTCTCCAGAATACTTTTCCCATAGGCCACATCTTTTATCTGCATAGATTTTCTATTATTGCGAGTTGTAACGAACATTTAAGTGTATAATATGGTACATAAAGTAAAACAAATTTTAGCTCACTTTTTCAAAATTTTGACTCAAACGAGGGAAGTGAAGATATATACCGAGACGTTGATAAAGCTGAATATTTTAACAATTATTTTATTGAATCTGTGAAAAAATTGAAAAGACAAATAGAAGTAGATCCACAGGATAATTACAACTATTTTAGAACTCTTCGGTATTATTATAATTCATTTATATTTCAAGTAATATCAGCAAACCAAGTACACGACACGATAATGCAGATTAATGAGCATAAGAGCCCTGGTAGCGATAACATTACGGCAAAAGCAATTGTGGAATGTGCTACTATGCTTACTCCGGTATTAACTGAAATAATTAACAGTTGTATAACTGCAGCAATATATCCGCAGATTCTTAAAGTACATAAGGTCGTGCCAATACCTAAGGGCATTAATCCGAATTTTATTGATAAGTTCAGACCAATAGCAGTGCTATCGGTTGTGGACGAAGTATTTGAAAAAATTATACATTCTCAGCTTGCGGCGTACCTTGATAATGAAAAACTCTTGTTTGGAAACCAATATGGATTTAAAAGTGGATGCGGTACAGAAGAAGCAGTGGTTAATGTTATTAATTACATATGTGACGGCCTAGATACAGTATTTTCTGCAGTTGGTGGAATTTTCTACGATTTTACTAAGGCTTTTGATCTTGTGGATCACTCGATATTGTGCCAAAAGTTGTCATATTACGGAATCAGAGGCAAAGAATTAACATTATTTAAAAACTATTTGGAGAATCGGAAGTAGTATGTGATTGTAAACAAAGAAAAAAGTTCTATGCTTCCCGTTGTACACTGTGTTCCACAAGGCAGCGTTTTGGGTCCTCTGTTATTTAAATTGTATATCAACGACATTAATAATCTGCAGCTTCATGTATGCCGATGACTTGTGTTTGTTTCATCCGTACAAGGAAAATTTAGTTCTGAAAATAAACGTTGAACGTGATGCAGAATTGATAACGGAATTTGCTCGTTTAAATAAATTAATGTTGAACGCAAACAAAACCAAATTTATACGATTTAAACCGCAATCGCACAGGAATCTTAACGATTGTTCAATTTTTGTAAATGGGCAGGAAATTGCAGAAGTTGAAACCATACGCTATATGAGAATTAAAATACAAAGTAATTTGTCATGGAATGAACATATAAGCCATATAAAAACCAAAGTAGCACCAGTTCTTGGTATTTTATATAAATTCAAAAACACTTTTAATAAGAACACTAAATATATCATATTTCAAGCACTAACCCAAAGTCATTTGAATTACCTGGCTATTATATACGGACACAGGAAAAATGCCGAATTAAAATCTCTCCAAGTCATGCAAACAAAGTCCTGAAAATTATTTATAATTTACCAATAACATACTCCACTTTACCGCTGTACAAAAATGTGGCTAAGAATGTTTTACCAATACATGGACTGCATAAAAATCAACTTTTTGTTTATGTTTTTAAAACTATTTATAACATGGGACATCGCACGATCTCTTTTCGAAGAGTTGGTCATACATTCAACACCTGAAACTATAGTGATATATATGTATATCCAGTCAGATGTCGGTTGGAGGAAACAAAGCAGAGAATTGAGTACTTGGGTAGCATTGAATACAATAAATTACCGCATATAATAAAAGATTTGCAGTCGATTTCCCTCTTTAAAAAAACACTGAAACAATACTTGTTTGATAATATTGATGTGCTTCTTATACAACTGAAACAATTTTTTTCTTTTTTTTATAAAAAAACAAAAATATTTTTATAATACATTGCATTCCATAACGATTTAAAAAAAAACATTATTATTGTTGATTATTCTATGTAAAATATAAGCTAACTGTTAAATTGTTGCTAGCTAGCCTCAATAATGCCCTAGAGGCACTGAGGCAAATTTATATTGTAGTTGTTTACTAGAAAATTGTTGAAAATAATAATAATAATAAAAAAAAAACTGTCACAATCCAATCTCAACTAAACTAAGTGCGCATAAGACAAAGAAGTGGAATGCCATACGTCCACGTGAACATCTTATGGGCAAAGATGATATTAACTAATTAGTTCCACACATTTTATGTGTGTTATAAACCAGTACAGAAACTTCATTCAGGTGATCTGACTTACATATACCTTCTTCCAAAAGCATTTTGCGCAGACGCATTAACTTCATTCAACGCACCTAATCTGAACACCCTGGGCGTGCTAAAGAAGATCCAGGGTGGACTACGCTCCCCCAGCACGCCCCTTGCTACGCCTATGGTGACGGGTACCAGAATGGACGAGTAAGTCGCTACATTTTTTATAAAATAATCTATCGTTTTCATTAGCAGAACCATATTTGCTAGATGCCTGACCCGTGTCAAATTATATTGAATTTAGTGCAATTCAATGAAAGATATGAATCTAGGAATATGCGGGTAAACTTATGGAATTTGTGAGAGTTACCAGAGGAAACTTATTTTCAAAATTTTACGAAGCATTATAATGCTATGTAATTGCCAACAATTTAGCCTACTGCAGTGCGAATTCGGGATTACAGAAAAAAAAACATTCCTAAAATTAACCAATTCGTATGCGAGGTACCACAAGGAGTGTGGCAATGCCCTCCGATTTCATTCCCAGAACTTACTGTACCAAATGCCAAATTTGACTGAATTCAATACAACTACCAGAAAGATATGAAGTAAAAAATACATAAATTAGATCGATAATATGTACGAGTATGGGAGGTACCAGAAAGGACACGCCTAATTGGTCAAATTTCCCCTTCCCAAGGCTTACAGAAAACTGTAACAAAATCCATTGATTAATAACCTAGACTACTGCAGTCAGTAGATTAAAACTTACAGAGGTAAGATTAAAGTTAAAAAAATCGGTCAATTTATATGGAAGGTACCACAAGGTGTGTGGCAGTGCTTTCCATTTTCATTGTGACGTTTTACATTGACTAATGTTCAGTGTATACCAAATGTGACCAAATTTAGTGGAACCGTGTTAGAGATATGAATTGAAGAATATATGGGCTAAATGGGTCATTTATGTGGGAGATAGCAGAAGAGCCGTGGACGCCCCAACATATCAACAATCGATGAAAATGTTGAGAAAATGAGGAAAATTGTTATGGAGAATCGTCGAGTCACAATTAAAGAAGTAAAAATCAAATCGCTGAGAGAACTCAAGGACATACCAGAATTGCTTTGAGGATTGGGAAAACGCTGGCACAAGTGTATTATACAAATTGGCTAATTTTAGGAATGTTTTTCTTTCTGTAATCCCGAATTCGCACTGCAGTAGGCTAAATTGTTGGCAATTACATAGCATTATAATGCTACGGAAAATTTTGAAAATAAGTTTCCTCTGGTAACTCTCACAAATTCCATAAGTTTACCCGCATATTCCTATATTCATATCTTTGAAGGGGATAAAATAGTAATTGAAGAATAAATAAATATTTTTTGAGAAAAATGAAAATTCACTTAATTTTTTGAACATACCTCGTATATCTTTATTCCTCCGTTTGAAGATATAAAGATGTCAAAGATTCAAATCATTAAGTGTATGGTATGCACTCAGGTTGGGTTATGGTTAAAATGTTTAAGATGACATAATCGCGTTCAAAGTTGAAGCTTCGAGTGGCAAATGCCAGAGCGTACAGTTACAGCCCTAATTTAAATCGAATAAAACTATAGAGAGCAGATAATTCAGAAGATATGACAAAACTGTGTCAAGTGGTTTTTGGGTCATTTTTATGTTAGTATGTGAAGCTATGGGGCAAAATACCATCATGTCCTCGGTCACACTGAGTGATCAAAATATGGAAGTTAAAAGCGAAATTGTGAATTGTATGGGAAATTCCAGAAGTGGTGTAGCGATTTGCAATTCCATCTGGTTGAGAACATATTACCATACACTACGGATATACAAATAGTATGACACGATCATATTCAAAAGTTCTTGAATGAATTACGTCTTGTGATATTTAGTACCCATTTTGACAAATGACTAAATCTCTCATCGCAGGTATTGGTAAGAAAACGGAAATTTGCAGGTATTTTCTTAAACTTTACATAAAAAAACTATGAAATATTGCCACGTCTATGAACGTTACAACCATTTTTCAAGGTACTGCCTTTTGCTAAGACAAAGAAACTCACAAAACAAGATCCATTAGTCATCCCGCAAATCCCACTATATCTAAGCAAAGATCTGATGTATGACAAAAATCCACAGAGATCTGTCTATATTTCACCCAAAACATAATTTTATCTTGCACTAAATGCAATTATAATGTTAGATACTTCATTAAATCATATTTTATCTGATAAAATCTGACGGAATTTTGTTTTGGATCTGTTAAGATATGATAAAAATGGCCGAACTGTCCATTTTTCGAAAAGGCAAAGAAGAAACATCTAAAATTATGTGCCAATTAAAAAATTTTTAAATTTAGCTGAGATCTATTTTTGTCTCTGTTCACATTTCAGATTCATTCTAAAACAAATGCATCAACAAATCTTTGTACCGGAAGGTGGAAAATCTAAAATTGTTATTATATCTTCACGTGGGGGAATAAAAATATGTACGAGAGCGGTCCCAAAACTAGCCCATCTAATAAAGAAGACACCAAAAACTTTGGAAAATTTTTCTTTATTTTTCTACATAACAATTTTTCCAGCGACATTCAATAGCTTTCATACCTTGTTTTTATTATGACCTGTCAAACTCCTTAAGTAGTCATCAATCGCAGACTCCACATCTTCTTGTTGGCAAACCTTTTACCATCGATTCATTTTTTCAAGCTTGAAAATAGTCGGAAGAAGCCTTTTTTCTATAATTTCATTATATATAATATTCGCCGTTGATATTTTTTCCTTTCTGAAGATAATCAATAAAAATAATCCCATGAGCATCCCAAAAAAGCAGACGCCATGACCTTGCCTGCGGATGGAACCGTCTTCGCCTTCATTGGACATGATTCTCCCGTTCCACAGTTATGACTTTGACTATTCCTTTGTCTCGGGTGTGAAGTGGAAGACTCATGCCCATGATTATAAATCGACGCAAAAATTCGGCTTTACTGCGGTGAAACATCGCCAAACATTCAACTGAAACATCTTCATGACGCTGTTTTTGTTTTATTAAAAGTAAGCGTAGCATCCATCTTGCGGACAGCTTTATCATCTTCAAATCTCCGGTTACTATACGATGTATCGCACTTTTTGAAATGTCTATAATTTCAGCTATTACCCGCATCCTCAGCCGACGAGCATCCAATACCACTTTGTGCATTTTCTTAACCGCGTCTAAGTAGACACCTCAGTTGATCGACACCAAGGTGTTTGTCTAGGCAGGACGTTTTAAACGTTAAACGTAAAAACAGGACGTTTTCTCGTTTAAACTCTGCTACCAAATATTTTACAGTCGTAAACGGAAGAGCAGAATTCCCCAGAGTTGAATTTAGTTCGGTTACAATATTGGTTGGACAGAGACCTTTCAAATTAAGCTCCCAAATTTGTGTAGGATTTTTAAACATTTGTACTTATAATCTTATAAGTAATATTCCAAACGAAATCTAATGATAGCGTTCTAGAATAAACTGTACGATATAAATATGAATTCTTAAAATGATGTAAATTTACATATGAGGAGTCTAGTCGTTTTCTGGATATTATTTGGGGCTCCAAAAGATATTTCGACGGAACAATATGATAGAGTGGGGTTGGAGGCAATGCTCTCATAAAAACATCAATGAGTAGCAATCACTGATCAACTTGAATGAGGCCTTACACTATTAGAGTTAAATTCATTGCTACCAAATTTATAGGGGCATTTTTATTTGTATTTTTTTGTTAGCAGCCATGGTCCACGTTAAAGTAAATTACTGTCAAATAAATAGGGAGTCGAAAAATCCTGTTCGAATGGTAAACTGACACAAATAGGGAGAGGACACGAGTCACTCCAAGTTGATGCTTCCCAATGATTCGAATTACCTAGAATCAAGCGATAGTGATAGTTTTCATCCAAAAATATTTGTGTATGTATCCACTATATACGGCGAGAACTTAGTTGCGCACCTAACATTATCCTTTAATTCAGAGTATTTTTTGTAGAAACGCAAAAGGACGTTGGTAGATAGTATTATATACGTAAGTATGTTGGCCTGACAGAAGTTTCTGTACTGGCTTCAGATTCATATCTTTTAAGCTGTTACACTGAATTCAACCAAACTTTTCACTCATCATCCACTTGATAAACTTAGTTTTTAAAGTAAAAATTGACTGTTTGGTCGAGCTCATTCAAGCATTTAATTCGCAGAATTAAATTATTGCCAATTGCATTAAATTGTAAAAAAACCGAAGGTTTGTATTCCTAGATTTATATATTTGATTCTATGCTACTGAATTCGTAATAAATTGGCAAACGATAGGCTTTTGTTAAACTTAAAAACAAATTCTCGTGCATCTCATCAATGACATCGGATAGCTTCTCACATGCAATGAGCTCACTCAACGGCACCTGCAGTTTAACGGCGTTTCCGAACGTCGCAGTTTGAGAAGCATTTACAAAACGTATCTATTACTTGACCACTCGAATCGTTCGCCAGGCGGATCGAGATGACCGCCTCTCAAATAGTGATAGATGGCAGTATGCGGGGTTGAACCCGGAATAGTGCAAACGGTAGTCGCATGTACTAACCATCGCGAACTGTTTGGTTATCAAACTAAGTTCTGCAGGTAGCCCATATACGAATTAGCTGACTTAGCAAAATCTTTGGCGGTTCTATAAATTACATATCAGTTATAATAATTGAGTTCAGTAATGTTTGATTTTACTCTTTTCATTGCGCATTAATTTGCAGTATTTTTTAATAACGACATAACGATTTGTTATGCTCCTTCTGACAGTAAGCTAATATCAGCTCCAATGAAAAAAGATTGTTGGATGTGTCAATTAGTTCATTTGACCAAAATATTATTATCGGTTTTGAATGACAATTCTTCAATTGTGAAATTCTGGTTACACTTGAAGACTTCATTTTTAATTGTCCTGTTCGTCCTTTCCCAATCTTTTATCTTATAGCTGTACGGTGCGTAATTGGTATCCTTTTTTCTAATCCGCTCCGTTGTGCAAGTTTCGCTCTTAGAATATAATTCAATAAGAAACATTTTGTAAAATATTTATGTTTACGTTTATGTATCAAACGTTAAAATTCATCAAAATATAACTGAATTCTAATTTTAAGGTCACTTTTAGTTAAAGTTAAGAAATACATTTCTATGTAACATAAAGGAAAAGTTACATTCAGACAGTATTTTAGAATTTTGATGCTATCCGAAAAGTTACCTAACAATTTTATGCAAACCGCATGAAATTATGCTGCTGATCTTTGTTTTGAACTTAAGATGTACTCGTATGCGTATTTTGCTGTTCAGTAGGAGTCCTTACGGGATTTACACATTTTGTACTTTGAAAAAAACACTTTATGTAGGCTGTGTTTGTTACCTGATTTAATTGAAATACTAGTGGTGCTGAATTGTTCGTTTTCGAATTATGCTCACTGGCAAACAAACAGTACTGAAGTTTCAAGTGTGAACTGATCGCCTCAATCAATATATTTTTGTCGAAATTTTTCAAATTTATTTTTTAGTTTGGGGACTGAAATCTCAAACATTTAATACGTCACTTTCGTCCAGTTTCGGTCATAAGAAATTTTTTACAATAACATTAATGTGTTAAAAAACCTCAACATGTTTGAGTATGACAAATGTAATATTTCTGGCTTTATTGTAAGGGATGCAAAAAAAGAGGTAGGGAAAATATCTCAATTTCACAAATTACATATGACGGGCCGTGATTAGGTAAGACTAAATAAAGGGTGGCGCATTAGTAACGTTAAGATTTATTCAATGAAGTATAACTTTTTTCGTTCTGCTTTTATTTAACGTTGGCATTTATTAACATTTAGAATATGGTTTGGAAATATGTTCACTTTGTTTTAAAGATAATATCTTTCAAATGGTGCCCATTGTTTGCTTCTACCTAACGTGCTCTTTCCAAAGCATTTCCAATAACTTTTCTTAGAATTTCAGGTCCCAGCGCCCCACTTCTTCCCGGATATTGGCCTTAAGTTGTTGGATGGTGCTTGGTTTATTGGCATATACCTTACCCTTTAGGTAGCCCTAAAGAAAAAAATCGGCAGCCGTTAAATCAGGCGAACAAGGTGGTCACTTAAAATAAAAAAAGTGATATTATTCGGCTGCCAAAAATTTCGCGCAGGATAGCCATAATTGGACGAGCTGTACGATATGAGCTGTGACTTCATCTTGTTGGAACCACAAATCTGGATTGTTCTGCACCTCTGGCCTTAAAAAATGTTCTATCATTTCCCGGTATTGAATGCCGTTCACATTAATCGCAACTCCTTCGTCGTTTTCGAAAAAATAAGGTCCTCTCTGAAGTTATTCCACACCATACTGTACATCTAAGTGGGTGCAATTGATCTTCAACAATTATTCTTGGATTTTCGGCGCCCCATATTCTACAATTTTGTTTATTCACGTGACCATTTAGGTGAAAATAAGCCTCATCGCTCATTATGAGTTTGTGAATAAACTCGTTGTTTTCTAGGCACAATTCTTGAAAACGGCGACTATATTGAATGCGTTCTTGTGCATCATTTGGTCTTAACTCGTATGTAAAATTCTTTGCAAAGACCGCCTAGACATCTTTAACTGCTGAGAAGTTCGCCTGGTGGACGTTTCGGGGTTTTTCTCAATACTTGCTTGCATTCGAGCAATTGTCACTTTATTTTGAACTGCACGAGGTCGATCGTAAATTGGTAATCGGTAAATTGTTGGAGCGCTAGGAGCATTTAGAACATGAAAGAAATTTCGATATGATCTGAATAATCGAATGCTAACTTTCAAAATAAAATTGAACAACTTTGGTTCTTTGTTCTGTGCTGAGCCTTTCCATCATAAATTTCCCAATGAAAGAAATTTCGATATGATCTGAATAATCGAATGCTGACTTTCAAAATAAAATTGAACAACTTTGGTTCTTGGTTCTGTGCAGAGCCTTTCCATCATAAATTTCCCAAGTATTATTCAGTTAATTCTGTAGACGAAAAAAAAAATTTGATCAAATCTTAACGTTACTTATGTACCAGCCTATGAAAAAAAACAAAGACGATCCGTTAGTTGTGATTATGCAATATTTCAAAGTTTAAAGTCATCCGTTGTATTGCCCCGCTGCAAAGTTATATTTTTCACCAAAAAATATTACATGTTGCTAAAT
The DNA here is from genome assembly GCA_019455685.1 of Philornis downsi. Taxonomy (NCBI): domain Eukaryota; kingdom Metazoa; phylum Arthropoda; class Insecta; order Diptera; family Muscidae; genus Philornis; species Philornis downsi. The sequence continues at coordinate 1,794,105 of JAHXMU010000395.1, forward strand.
TGCAAGGCAGTCCAATTTACTAATTCGGCATTTACTAATTCTGCATTCTGTACTAGAAGCGATGTAACGATTTTGTCCATTTTCTATTCGATTTTAATCTCAAAAAGTATTGAAACGATTTTTTTTAAGACACCTGCCTCAAACTCGCCTCACGCACCCCGTTTATCTTTTGTGTCAATATTAAATATTAAGGTTGTGCAAATGTTACATAAATTCATTTGGCTTATTCCTTATGAGTGAATCGAGGAAAGGATTAATGCCAATTCTCTAATTTTTAACAGGAGCTAATAGAAGCTTTCTAATTTACAATCCTATAATTTACTTGAATTATCATGCCCACCATTTATTCACCCACCCGGTCAGATTACTAACCACACGAACCTGACACAGTAGGTTTAGGGACTTTTGAAACAATTTTTGCCTTGAAAGATGTGTTAACCATTTGGGAGTTACCCTTTGAATAATGTATACCCCCATGCCTGTGGGTGGGGGGTGAGGGTATTAAAAAGCAAGACCATGGTGTATTGTAATTATCCACTTGGGTAATGGCACTAAAGATGACACATATCCATATGGGTAGTGTACAAGGGTATAATCATTAGGAAAATATTTATCATTAAAACATAAAAACTATAGTGGGAGGTGCTGTAGCTGCACGACAATTTGGCAGCTGTTGTTATCCACAGCCTTTATTCATGTTACTGCCACTGTTCCAATTAAAACTAATTTGTCGGGTGTTATTAAGTCATCAAAATAGCACAGCACAAAGTTTGTTATATTTTGTGATTTCTGTTTGTATTTTTATGTTTCCAAATGTTTGGAATAAATTTGCTCTAACAACCGAGCTTCTTGCGTAAAATTTTTCAAAAAATTGCTATTTGAAATATTATTTCCTTAGATGTGTGTTTGATGTAATTAGCCGTTAGGTGAAATTAACTAGTTTTGATTTAGATAACTTATTTTTACCAGATCGCAACATTTTAAGGCTAGGAAGTGCATTTGCACTTTTCATCCTAACATGTTTTTGTTTTATATATGTATGTGTTGTTATATATATATAAATATAACATAATTTAAAAAAAAAAGAGGATTTTAAAATATAATAATTAAAATTCCTTTTTTTAATTTTGTTGGATTTATTTATTGCTACGATGATACAGATATAGTCCCAGATAAGAAGTCAAAAAAATGTCAAATACAGTTAGCTTACTCGCATTCTATTTTTGGGCTCGCTCAACATGGTCCACTGTCTCTATATAACAAAAATGCCGAATGTTCTAGTTTCTGGATCATTTAATAGACTTTTCGATTACTCGACAAGGCAAAGTGTTAGTCAGACGCATCGGGCTGACCGGGTGAATCAAGGTGAATAGAAGAATACAACTTTGCACTCGTACATATAAACGCTAAGTCAAAACAAAATCAAGTGATCCACTCTCCACTGTGGATTGCAATCCATCGTGCCATGAACGATGTACAACGTAATTATAATAGAAGTGGACGTGGCCAAAATGTTTTCTTTCCATATATAATGTATAGATTTAGCCCGTTTTACCGCATGTATTTGCAATGTAATTTGCTTTTAATTAATATGTAATTGGTGAAAAGTTATTACTTTGCATTATTTGTTCGGCTTGGGGTCATTGATTATAAAAACGGCTATGTTTTCATAAATATTAATGTGTCTTTCGGAGTTGCACATTACAGTGAACAAATTTATATTTTCAGAATTAAAATTAGGATTTATCAACAAAAACGGCCCCATTTAGGGCGTATATAGAAACGCATATGAGAGTCGATGGTCATTTCCCATATCTGGAAATGTGCACTGTATGCTACTTTTAATTAACTGAGGTGTAGGAAAATTGTTGAAAAATCAGTTTTTCCAGAGGTGTGTGTGTTTTCTTTGGCTAAGTTATTCTTTCAGGCCCGATTTGGTCATGTTTTAAACTAATGTTCCTATCGCTGTTATGCATTTTTATGCAAAATTTTACCTCTTTATCTCAAATGGTTCAGCCTGTAACAGAAATTAATTTTTAATTTTATGTCGATAGAGAATATTGAATGGCTAATGAATGTTGCCACAATAGTAATTTATAAATTTTGTAACTTAAATGAATTATTATTATTTTATCAATTTGAAAAATGACGCATTTTCATTTAATGCCTTTTTGAATGTTAAAAAGTTAGACAGACAGATAAACTCCATTGTAAATTATATGTAATATTCGAAATCACCAGTTAATTTACAAAGTAAATTAGGATGTACTGAAAATTTGTTCAAGTTAGAACTATTCAGTATTCAAGCATGAAGAAAAAATTCATACTGGAAAATTGAATTTAAATTTTTTTAAAATATAGTCCTTGTTATACCTTTACCCGAAGAAATGAATTTATATATTATTTGATACGGCTATAATTGTGGTCAAGCGTACTTCGGTACATTTTAAATCGATGGGGCTATGTCCGTCAGTCTGCTTAGCTGACTAGCACAATACTGTCACGCCACTATAATTGCCATAAACCTTTATTGAACTTATTTAAAGTTAGCAGGTAGTAGCTGGGATTGTAAATGGTCTGTATTGACCCACTCATTCATGTATCGTCCATACAAAAAAGGTAATTAGGCGGTTACATAGCTCACTTGTGCGTAATTTCTGTGTTGGTTAATTAGTTAGTTCCCAATTGTATACTGCTATCGAATTTTGCTACATTTATGGATTTTCTGTAAAATTTGTTAATAAAACCTACCGGACACAACTCGTTTGGAAATTCCCTGGAAATGGGGAAACATGAATGAATATCCCAGTATTTTATCTTTATATAAATATACCGGCTGTTTACAATTAGAAAGTAAAGTGGCTGTAGATCTTTGCTCATGCAATCATGCACAACAGTAGTATGTACTCAGTGCATCAATTTTGTCCGCCAATATTCGGGATTAAGATGGATACCGAGAGTTATTTATTTCTTGATAATCATTAGTACTTACTTACTTCCAGCACAAGCAACATGGCCATGTTTTTCTCATTTCCAAATTTAAATTTCAGGATACGGAATCAAAAAATTGTAAATTATATTATTGATGTGGCGCCATAAAGCAACACCCTTTGTTTCATTGGCAATTGACAGCGGTGTGGATGATGATAATGACGATGGCGTCAACTCTAGCGTTGGAAACATTTCTTTTCATATGTTGCAAAAAAGCGCATTCATTAAATTTACATAATTTTATGGCGGAAACGTCACTAACCTTACTGCGAAACTCTTCTTCTATCTATACATTCCTCGTTCTATATTTCTCTCAGTTGCACACACACATACACACACACACAATGTGGCTTGTTCGCAGAAATGGCAGCATGAAAAACTTATTCATACGCCTCAGTTAAAGTTAAATTAACTTTTCTCTTTTTTCAGGAGGTACGCATCCTTAATGAGACTTCATGGTATGGTCTTCTATGGCATGCTGTAACCCACTTATGAACACTTTCAACATTTTTTAGCTGTGTGTCGAGATATTTTGTTAAAGCATTAATTCTTATTATATTTCCTTTAGGCGAGTGTTGAAAAAGTATGTATGCCAGTTTTCGTTTTTATTTACTTATCAGGATATACGTAGTAGCATACACATTTATATATACATATAACTACTTGCATGGAAGTCTATATGCAGTTATATTTTAATGCGAATAACTACTACTCGTAGTTGTTCCAGTGAAAACATAAACATTTTGCTGAATTTTCCTTTATCCACAAAATGTTAAGAGGTTAGGGAGCGGTAGATATGCACTCAATTGACGTTTATTTTTATGTCTCCAACAGAAAGAATATTATTTCCATTTGGAAAATTGCATTTATGTCGATAAATATATGTACGTATGTACATATATAATTAATATAATATAATTAATAATGGTATCAGACGCACTAGCAAGGAAAAGACCATAAAACTCATAGGTATCAAAAATAGGAATTTGTCAAAGAACGTGGCGACTTTTAAATCATTTCGAAACCGATTTATAAGTGGTGTCGTAGGAAAACAATTTAGACATATACGATTTAGTGATTTGTTCCGCTTTTTTGAAATGTTTCTACAAAAAATTGCAATTTCCAAGAAAAAATAGTCAAGGATTGCAATAGTTAAAACTTAAAATTTAGTTTAAATTTCAAATACTATTTCAAATAGTATTGATTATGATTATTGATATTGATTTTTGAATTAAAAAATGCGCAATTAACGGAATTCTGTTTTTTTATAAATTTTGTTAAAAATATATATGTAGTATTATATTATGATGAATAAAATGATTTAAGCCGGCGACATCTTCGCCAGACGTTCGCATTATAAGCAACAAAAGTGTTGGCATAAACAGCTGATTGTTTTCATTTTCTTAGACACAGAATTGTTTGCTTCTGATCACCAGCGCCACAGCAGATTTGATTTTGATCCAAATTGTGTATGAAGTACTCTAAGGGAAGTTGCAGTAAGAACGTTAGCAAAAGTAAGTACTCATATACTAACAGTCCGATTTTTGATAAATTATACTGAATTTAGAGCTATCGAATGAAAGATTGAAGTCTGGGACTGTCAAAAAGATCATTGACATTAGGTCGATTTTTTTTGCATTTTACCACACGTTACAATGTAATAAAATTGGTAAAAAATTGAGCTTACCAACTAAGGATTACAAAGGAAAAATTTAGCTATTTTTATTCTCGCAACAAAGTTTCCCAAACGCGTGATGTGTGCTAAATTTGATTTAGTGCAAGATACGGATATAAGAAAGTGCGCAGTTACTCTACCGACGTTTTCTCAAGTTTACAAATTAACACAACGGACAAAGAATTAGGTTATTCTAGCAGTACAGTACACAGTATTGTACAGTAATTGTAAATTACAGAAGAAAGATTTTGGAAAATATGCGAATTTGTATGGTAGGTGTCAAAAAGAGTGTGACAATGCAATCCATTTTCATTTTTGACGGAATTTAGAGTTATTAACCTAAGAACATATGTGCTAAATCGGCCATTCACATAGGGGAGGTACCAGAAGATGCGTATCGAGCTGATTGTTTTTTCATTTTAAACTGATACGGTGTACAAAAAGCTAGGTTACTGCAGTTAGAAATTGCGGGGAATGGATTGCGAGGAGGGACGCCATAATGCGGCCCAGGCTAGCAAATGCTTAACGTGTACCAAATTTAATTGAATTTGGTGGAACGAAATAAAAGGTATAAACCTAAGAGTATGTGATTGAAATCGATTGTTATTCTGCCGACCTTTTAAATAATTCACAAAGATTTACAGTAGTTATCATATCTACCAGCCAGCCATCACTCCATCAACGTAAAAAGTCCTGAAATAAATTTGTTCAAAAGATATTTTCTACTTTAAACGGTTCTTTCTGGATGTTATATTCTTCAAATATCAAATGATGTATGACTTCATTCCTCTAAATGAATGTATAAAACGAAATTGTCGCTACTATTTCCAACACAGCTTCACTTTACAGTACAATCTTTTTTATCAGGAAATGTGGTTTGATAATCAATTCAATTTCACCCTGATGGAGATGAAATAGCACAGTTAAACTTTTAGTTAAAGACGCAAAATAAAATACTCCATTAGACCCCGCTTGGTCGAGTTACATATAAAAGGAAGGTCAAATATAATGTTATTAATTATTATATGATGGAGTATTATTTTGTCAAATTTTTTTATACAATTTGGCTAAATGGTATCGGCCGTAATTTTGATTCTGCGGATTCTTACGAATAATATTTTTTTAGCACCTTTTTAAATGTTATGAATTGCTTGGACGAAAAAATAAGAGAATTACGGTGCGGGTTTATAAGCGATTTTTAGAAAGTTCTGATAACTAGACATGAAAAGAATAATTGAATTCATATTTGGTAGTAAATATTCTTTTAACAGTGTCCGACAGCGGCACTGTGGTTATATACCGTCAAAACATCATAGCTTTTTATGAACGGTAGTTAATCCTTTAATGGCAGAATCTTTCTCAAACTCCATTCGTAGGACAGAGTTTCAAGCCGACCAAGAATAACCGGCAATTCGTCACCGCCGAAATATTTTGCGGCCAGCTCCACGCCATCAATTTCATTAGCTGAAGCCGGCCAGACATAGCTGCAATCGGTATAAAATAAGAGCGATTATATGGAAACAGGCGATGTTTTTATTTGCTTACATTATAGAAAAGTGTCGCTATCGGGCACTTTGTAGACACCGTATATACAAAAAAGTATGACTAAAATGTGTCTTCGTAGACGATTCACACACAAAAATATCCATAGGAACTTTTCATATAGAAAAGTGTCTTCATAGATACTTTTCATAGTGGAAAAGGTTTGTAACAAGTGAAAATTTGTGGAATATAATACTAAAGCGCTAGTTTCGAAAAAAATTATTTAGTTTTCTCAAATCTGTTTGGCAATTTGTTGAGTTTAAACTACATGGCCTAAGTTATTAGAAAAATCAAAGTTAGATAGGTAAAGAGATCAACCCTTTTAAAAAAAATACGCATCCGAACTTCAAATGTTATAAGCTTCGAATCGTATAACGCAGTTATATCTCCTCGTTATGTACAGGGTGGGCCATAAGGGTGTTGGCGGTTTAAATATTCAATTAAAAAAAAACTACGAAACATAAAAAAATATATTTGTATTTTTAAAAAGTAGAAGCATGGGAATTTTTAAGACTTAAAAATAATGTTGTCCAAATGGCTTCCCTCGGCTGCTTGACACTCTTGGAACCGAAGTCGCAAATTTTGGAAAACCCGTTGAAAAGTTGTTCTCGGTATTTTGTTACTTTCCTTAATAATGTTCCTCTTCAACTGCTCTAAATTGGTCGGATTATTCTCGTAGACTATCGATTTGAGGTAGCCCCACAGAAAATAATCGCATGGAGAAATCGGGGCTACGTGGGGCCATTCAATATCCCCACTTTTCGAAATGAGTTTTCCAGGAAAACCATTTTTCAGCAGCTCTATGGATACCCTAGCCGTGTGACATGTGGCCCCATCCTGTTGAAACCACATCCTCGAGGTATTGCCTTGAAGTTCTTGCAAAGCTGGCACCAAAAAGTCTGCTAGCATGTTACAATAATTGTTCGCTCTAACCGTCATCGCATGCCCTCTTTCGTCCTCAAAAAAGTATGGTCCAATAATACCGGTTGACGGTATCCCAGCCCACACTGGACGACCACGAACCGTAATTGGTACTGTTGAGCCGGTTGTTTCGAACATTCTGATCCATTTTCGTATCACATTGGCGCCTGGAACTTCACTTAAATCGTGTAAACCGTGTTCATGCCGATACAAACGTCGTGCAGTAATCACTGATTTATTGTTTTCGTAATACAAAACACAAAATGCACGCTGCACTCCCGTGTACGGCTCCATGGCAACTAAATTTCCAGGAAGCGGCACAGCGAACAACATATCCCCCCGCCACCCCGCACCGCTCGTTACCGAGAAATTTAAGAATTAAATCGCCAACACTCCACTGGTCCACAATGTATTATCGTTCTGTAGTTCAATAGCTTAAATTTACATACGGTTTAGATGAGGGCTTTGTTTTAATTATTTTTTTTATTAGTATTATCAATAACGTATCTATTTGAGATGTTTTTTTTTTTTGTACTATGTGTACTATTTGAGATAGTATTTTGTATTTGGGCCTAAATTCAGCCGCCGCCACGAATAATTATCGATTGGGTGAGTTGAGTTGAGTAGAGTTTCAGCAACGGAAGCTACCTACTGGCCTAAGACGCATCGATGTTAGCAAGCCATTTAGGTTTCTCAACTAGTCGCCTTCTCACTTTAGCTGCCATCAGACGGATGTCTGATGGCATTACCAGGGAATACTTTCCCAAAGGTCGGAAGTCGTGAGCTGCTTGGGAAATTCAGCAGAGGGATCTAGTTATTCCCAAGTGAATAACAATCAGAGAGACCAAATTAGATATTTTCCCATTCCCGCTGTAAACAAAACGAATGACGTCACCATGAAGATAAAGAGGAGAGTATTGCTTGCTAACAGATGTTACTATGGGCTGAGCAATCGATTCAATGATAGAGCCCTCTCTCGACAAACAAAAATCCGACTGTACCAGATGTTGGTTATACCCGTCTTGTTATATGAGCAGAATCCTAGGTTATGACGCACGCGGATGAATCAGTACTTGCAGTTTTCGAGAGAAAAATACTCCGCAAAATACGGAAATATTTCGGAGAGTATAGGCGTCGCATGAACAATGAGCTGTATGAGCTATATGCCGACATCAACGTGGTCAAACGCATTAATATACAGCGATTGCGTTGGTTAGGCCATGCTGTGCGGATGGACCCGAATGCTCCAGCGCAAAAAGCTTTCGACAACGAACTGTATGGACGGCCAGAAGAGGGCGACCAAAACTCCGTTGGAAGGACCAGGCTATCGAAAATGTATGTGACGAACTGAAGGAGAAGCGCAGAAGATCGAATCGCTTGGAATTATTTTTACGTGCGGCGTATAATAGATAAGGATGTCTACTCTAGTCGCCACCTAAGAAGAAGAGGACAATATACGTATGTTTCCCTCAATAATTACTGAGATATCTATCAGTTAATTTACAGAAAAATTGCGGTAGAAATATCGTAAGTAGATTTTGATACTGGTGTTTTAAACTCAATTTTAGGAGATTAGTATAGGATATTTTGCTCGGAAATAAATACAGTTATAAATACAGAGATGTAGGGAAAATGTGGAGATATTTGCGGTGGTATATTTAGAACTAGGTCCAATACAGGGGAAGACTAAACACTTTTGAAGTCTAATTATATTTGATAATAAAAATTTGGCATTCAAAATTTAATTTTAAAATATGCGTTACCCAGAAGAAACATGTGGGTGTTTCCATGGTTATGCACGTGACATTTGCATTCGTTTAATTGCCTTAGAATATTGTAAAAATTGAAATGGATTGGAATTTTAGAATGCAATTTTAGAATCGTTACATTGTATGTGATGAGTTCTTTCCAAAAAGTATATATATTGGAAAATTGACCACTGGGTACCCAAGTTCCATGCTATCAAAGTTGACTTACGCACGTGACAAAAAGTGGAAGTGCCTTTTAGAGCCATAAGAAAAAGTGCGAAAGTAAGCGAATTGTAGGAGATTTTTATTTCGGAAAAAATGTTTTTATAAAGGTTAATAATGGACCTTTATAATCATGTTTTGTTAAAAACCAACTACACATGAGTTGGCTAAGAAAAAAAATGAATTGTTGATTACGCACGTGACATTACGCACGTGACACTTTTTACCTTCATACACATTTTGGTAATTTTACATATATTTTCAGAAGTTTTTCACAAAAAAATTAAACTTTTATTCAAAAATTAAAAATAAAAATATACTACAAAATTAATCCAACTTAATTTTTTCCTTAAGTGAGTATCCTGTTCGAGCAACATTTATATATGCATTATCTTGGTAAGAAAAGCAAAAAAAGCTCAAAAAAGTTTCAAAATGGGATGGAAACAGAGGCACAGCTTTAGGGCATCCCTCTAGCAAAAATGCGAAGTTCGCATGGTATTTGCAAACACACATATTGTGCGGAAGTTTGTCAAGTAGTTTAACGTGACTGGGTCGATGGCGAAAAAATTGTGATTTACAAAGACATTTTGAAGAGACGTCGCTTTTGTACAGTTGATAAGCTTCTGATACAGTTACAATCATAAATCGCTTTGCAACTACTTGCTTATTGCAAATTAAAGTATCCTTTTGGCCGGGAGCTTGAACCCTTACATAATCTCGGATATAAAACTCGTGGTCTGCATTAATGTTTTCCTGCATATGATCTATTGAACATACTGGTATCTCAGCTGCATTGTTCGAGACTTTGGGATATTTTTTATATAAAGCTTGTAGTACCTCATTTTGCTTTATTGGGTCCTTTGGTAACGCCCTCTCTACCTTTTTTATGGCTTTGCTTAGTGTTTGTTTACACAAGTAACCAATTCTGATTTGGGTACTTGAATTTTTCTTGATTGATCTACACTTTTGCTGCCGAACGCGATCACTGTTTCTTTTTTCTTTCAAAATTGTTGAGTTATTTTTGGCCTCACATGCTTTTCTCTTGCGATATTCACGCATTCTTTCAGCTTGTTTTTCTTTATGTTCTTTCAGCTTGTATTCATCTTGCTTAAGCCTTTCCCTCCACCGTTCTTGATTTTTAGCATTACTTGACATCTAATATGTATTGTTAAATTAAAATAATATTTGTTAAATGGTCATAAATTAACAGCATTGCGTTTTTCGTACTTACTATTACGTACGTGACAAAGTGTAAAAGTCAAAAAAAAAAAATTACTTTTTATAGAAGGCTATTAATTTCAATAAATTATTTCAGCAAACAAAAAACTAGCTTTAGAAACTAAACAACAAGACATTTCAACTGATGATGAGTACTATGTGGTTCTTCTGCATTACGCACGTGACAAAGGAATGTTGACCAAAACAAAATGTAAATATTCCGTTATTGATGCACAGTTTGTTCTTATCTCACATTTTTATATTCATTTGTTGTTGTATCAATTACTTATACACCAAATTGCGGCATTACATATACATTATTTTCGTCAGCAGCAATGACAAGTAATACATGCTACAGCTTCTAAATTGAATTAAACAGTCATTCGTTTTACATACCATTTTTTTAAGTTAAAATTAATGTAAGCTGAATATTTTTTTTACATAGTAAAGTTCCAATAGTTTTCTTCAATTTTCTGTGCTTAAAAAAATTATGCGAGCGTTTTGATTTTTTAAGTCACGGTGGACCATTTCATGGAAACACCCATATAAGTATGAAGTTCCGCATTGCTTATATTCAAATTTATTTCAATCATATTTCGCAAAACATGTACTTAAAACGCAAAATCTATAATGATCGGGGAACAAACAATATTAAAGTTTTACATTAAAAATTAGTGCCAGTACACATTCCTTTTCGAAGTAGATAGAAATAAATCTTATTAAGATTTGGTCACTTACTAAAATTGAAAAAAAAGATGATTTTCCCATTTTCGAAATGACATTTAGTCACTTTTCAATTAACTGAGAATTTTTTGGTTAAGAGAACTTGCCGTTGGGGATCGAAAAACTCTGAAAACCTATACAATTTTTCCATCACATAATGCATTATACCAATAACATTCGACTCAATAAAAATGAGCGAAAATTCAGCTCTTCATTTTGTTCTAAATTCGTATGCCTTACCTATCGTAAATGCATTTGTGTTTATATGTTTAGTATGTTTGTGTAATTTGGTTTCTGCTGTTATGTTTTGAGTGAGGGCCATTTATTTTTACTTACCCACAATATTTAGGTTAACAGAAAAACTTCTGACAGGTTGAGTCGATATTTGGCACTCATAAACGCCAGCATCTCGTTGCTGTGCCCATTTTATTTGTAATGTCCATTCGTCGATATCGCGATGATATGATGTTTGGAACCGCTGATCTGTTGTGTAGGTATATGTGCCAACTGTCAATATATGCAAGTCTCTGTGTCGAATCCAAGCAACCTGAAATTTATATAAAATATTTAATTGTTGTCTAAGCATTAAATCGGAATGCTCTGTCATATTTTTTAATTTGTTCAGCTATTGAATTAAGTAACATGTGGAGTAATTGGCTTTGTAGAAAATATTGTTTGAGGATATGTTACATTTTTAAAATATATATTTGTGGCATCAAATTTCACAGCCATGCCATAGCTGGTTAAAAAATATGGACATTTCACAACTCATTACGTTTTGTCCGAGGAAACCATTCTGGATAACAGAAACAGTGTTTATATGAAATTTCATCATTCTGTAGTACGCAAATTGTGCGGAAGATATGGTCATTTTATGGGCTGTTGTGGATGCCTGAGATAAGGATTAACCTAAAAAATGGCGAGTACTGCCGATGACAGTGGCAATGGATATGTGAAATTCGCCTGTCTATGGAAAATAATGTGCCATCTAGTTTTAAAACATGCTGCTATCAAATGGAGAAGAAAACATAGCAAGAGGGAGTCAAGAAATAAGTAATTTTTAGTTGCGTACGTCCAGCAGTTCGTCAGTTGTAAAATACTTAACTTGTTGTCAGATTTACAAACCCTACGCCCATTTGTAATATACAGGGTGGGCCATATGAGTGTTGGCGATTTAATTCTTAAATTTCTCGGTAACGCGTGGCGCGGGGTGGCGGGGGGATATGTTGTTCGCTACGCCGCTTCCTGGAAATTTAGTCATGTATCGGCATGAACACGGTTTACACGATTTAAGTGAAGTTCCAAGCACCAATGTGATACGAAAATGGATCAGAATGTTCGAAACAACCGGCTCAAAAGTGCCAATTACGGTTCGTGGTCGCCCAGTTTCTGCAAGATCAGCCGACATTGTGGAGCGTGTTCGTGTTTCAGTTCAGCGAAATCCGCAACAGTCAACACGTAAGAGAAGTCAGTTTTTGGATGTCAAAAGAACAACTTTAAGGCGAATTTTTAAACGTGATTTGCATTTAAAGGCTTATCAGATTCAGATAGTCCAAGAGTTAAAACCCGATGATGCCAATATCCGACTTAACTTTGTCAATTTGATGATAGAGCGGTTCAACAATTTCAACAACGTGATTTTTAGTGATGAGGCCAATTTTCATCTTAATGGCCATGTGAACAAGTCGGTTCTGGTCCGAGACTAATCCCCGACGCTTGCATGAACGTCCACTTCACAGCCCCAAGCTTGTCGTGTGGGCTGGGATAACGTCAACCGGTATTATTGGACCATACTTTTTTGAGGACGAAAGAGGGCATGTGATGACGGTTAGAGCGAACAATTATTGCAACATGCTAGCAGACTTTTTGGTGTCAGCTTTGCAAGAACTTCAAGGCAATACCTCGAGGATGTGGTTTCAACAGGATGGGGCCACATGTCATAGGGCTAGGGTATCCATAGAGCTGCTGAAAAATGTTTTTCCTGGAAAACTCATTTCGAAAAGGGGGCATATTGAATGGCACCATGTAGCCCCGATCTCTCTTCATGCGATTATTTTCCATGGGGCTACCTCAAATCGGTAGTCTACGAGAATAAACCGACCAATTTAGAGCAGTTGAAGAGGAACATTATTCAGGAAAGTAACAAAATACCGAGAACAACTTTTCAACGAGTTTTCCAAAATTTGCGACTTCGGTTCCAAGAGTGTCAAGCAGCCGAGGGAAGCCATTTGGACAACATTATTTTTAAGTCTTAAAAATTCTCATGCTTCTACTTTTTAAAAATACAAATATATATTTTTTTATGTTTCGTAGTTTTTTTTAATTGAATATTTAAACCGCCAACACTCTTATGGCCCACCCTGTATATCGATTACAATTACACCGTTCGAATCAAAATATTTGAGTCAGCAAAACGATGACTGTTCGCATATGTTCTTGTGATTAAAGTGCAGGTAGTAATTATGAACCAT
>JAHXMU010000395.1:1812926-1851905 GCA_019455685.1 Philornis downsi
GCAATTTTAGCCGCAAAGAACAAAGATGTTAGTGAATTAAACATGGCTATACAATCAAAGATTCCTGGCGAATTGGTGTCGTAAAAGTCTATCGATACTGTTACCAATGAAGAAGATGTTGTGATTTATCCAACAGAGTTTTTGAATTCGTTGGACTTACCAGGATTGCCTCCGCATAATCTTCAATTGAAAGTTGGAGCAACTATTATAATGCTTCGCAATATCAATCAACCCCGTTTGTGTAATGGTACAAGACTTGCTATTAAAAGGTTGATGGCTTATGTAATTGAAGATACTATTTTAACTGGAAAATTCAACGGCGAAGATGTATTCATTCCACGCATCCCAATGATTCCCTCTGATCTACCATTTGAATTTAAACGACTTCAGTTTTCTGTTCGCCTTGCGTTTGCGGTTACCATTAATAAGGCGCAAGGCCAATCCTTAGGAATTTGTGGAGTGAATTTAGAGTCTCCAGTTTTCTCACATGGACAGTTGTATGTAGCCTGTTCGCGCGTTGGCAAACCATCCTTTTGTATATTTACACCGAAAACGGGAAAACAACAAATGTTGTTTACCACAAAGCATTACAATAAAAATTATTTATCACTGATTTAAATGAATTCGAATTTCTTTTTTTTATTTTCTTTCTTGAACTACGAATTGTGCCGAAACAACAACTTTGAAGGCAAAACGAAGTTTGCCGGGTCCACTAGTATATATATATATATATATATATATACGAGGTGTGATAAAAAAAAACATTTTTTTCCAAATTTCGTGAGTTACGTATGTTCGATTTTCTCATTTTTTTCTGTTATGTTAGTACACATGTCTGTTACATATGTGGACAACATCAGCCATTTTGGATCAATTTGTTTTTGACAGATGAAAAGGCTAGTCGTGTTTTGGTGTGCTCTTCGATTTTTTACTATTCGAAAAAATGAATCAAAGAAATTGTATTAAGTTTTGTGTAATAAATGAAATTAAATGTGCGAGGTCATTTGAAATGTTGACTGTGGCATTTGGCGAGTCTACTATGAGCAGAACACAAGTTCAATTGTGGTATAACCGGTTTAAGGAAGGCCGAAAAGATGTCAATGACGATGCTCGTCCTGGTCGCCCGAGCACGTCAAGTTCGGGCAAATGTGAAGGTTTTGTTCACTGTTTTCTTCGATTGCAATGGCGTGGTGCATCATGAATTCTTGCCAAAAAGTCGTACGGTCAATAGGGAATACTACTTTGAAGTTATGCGCCGTTTGCGAGTAGCAATTCGTCAGAAACGCACAGAATTGTGGAAAAACCAATCATGGATTTTGCATCATGATAACGCACCAGCTCACACATTGATGCTTGTGCGTGAGTTTTTGACCAAAATCAAAACCGCAATCGTGCCTCAACCACGGTATTCACCGGACTTTGCCCCCGCTGACTTTTTCCTCTTTCCAAAACTGAAGATACCGATGAAAGGAAAGCGTTTTGCTGCGATTGAGGAGATAAAAGAAAAATCGAAACAAGAGCTGTTGGCGATACCAAAAAGCGCGTTTTAGAAGTGTTTCGAGGATTAGAAGAAACGCTGGCACAAATGTATTATATTTGATGGGGACGACTTAAAAGGTTATTTTTTAATCACACTTGAATATACATATATATATATATATATATATATATATATATATATATATATATATATTTGCAGAGTTTGAGCTTAAATGCAAATGGAGTGGAAATTATGGCTTAAAGTAGATTGGTTAATACCTCCATGACATTTTAAAAAATGTAACATTACCATAAAATAATATGTAATATATCTCTAACACAATAAATATCACTTTTCTGGTTAAAACATTTGCCACTTGTACTACTGTGACTTTGGCAACACCAGAACATACATTTTCAGTTTCCAAACTATTGCAAACGTATTCGATTTAAAAAAGCAGATAATTGGTAATTCGTAGAACTTGTAATTACTATGAAAATGATATTTAATTTTTCCGAAATATTACACTTTTGCAGTATTTAATTTAGTGAATTTAATTTTTTTTTTTGTTATGCCATTAAATATAAAAACAACCAAAAGTGTGATTTAATTTTATAACGAAGAGGCCATTTCCTAGGTTCATTTAAAGAAAAATGTTAAATCCATCGCTTTTATTATCTTTCTGACATACTTTTAATTTTTTTTCTGTAAATCGCTGTCCACTAGTCTCAAGCCACTGGCCGGGGAAAAATATATACATATTACTGTCATCTATGGCAGTGGCAGCTGTTAAGAAGCGACTTTAAATAAACATAACGATTATTCCAAGAAGATGACAATAAGGTAAAAAATGAGACTGGGTATCACGAGTGTGGTGTCATCTTTATGTTCATTCAGGACATTGGGCGGGCATTCAAAGTACATGCTATTTAATTGTACTTGTTATGGGTTCTTTCTAATAGCTTTCTCCACATTTTCATTGTCAGCATTAGCATTCTGAAAATTCATGTTAAAGGTTACGACAACGCTGTTCGCTAGTCGTTACATGGAGGTCTGTGAGTCAACTTGATGCGAGTCTATTAAACACCGCCACATGATACAAACGAAATTTGACATTATGGAAGAAGTTTCATATAACTTTGGCCGAACATGTTAAACCACTCGCAACAAGAACATCATATCATAAGAATATTATTAATATTCCTTTCATAATTTCTTGCCAATTTAGTAAACACTTTCCATTTGCAATAGTCTCAACTATATTAAATAAAAGAAGATAAAAAAGTTACAGCACGACGAAAAATACCATTCAAATAATATTATAATGGAAAGACACAACTATGTATGTTTAATTATTTAGAAGTGCAATTATTTCTTATGGTTCCATTGCGCTAAACTTTAGTCATTATAACAGTCATCTTCTTGACGAAATATCACACAATGCTTTAGTATCCGCAGGATTTACGGCCCTCAGACGTTCGTGGTTTCCGAATGTCAGAAGTATAAGAATTGACAAAGTTTCCTTCGAATTCAATTCAATTTCATACGAGAAGGAGGTAAACACAAAATATAAGTATGTTGAAACTTTGACTTTTCGCTGAATGTTGCAGAGAAAATCTGAAGGAGCTGTGAATGAACGAAAAACTTTATCCTATATTCAAAGCATTTATGCAGTCATAGCATACGACATAGACAAATACAAATTATGAATCCTATCAAGATCTGAGCTGGTAATTTAGAAATAATGTGTACAATAAGAAGAAAGTTCGCCAAATTTAATTTCACTTTTATTGTTTAGTTATAGCTACAAACCCACCATTAATTTTGAGTGCTTTCTAAAATTCGTTGTTAAAATTTAAGAAGTTGAGTATGTGTACATGGAGATGTTCACCTTTATTAGCATGATCGGCAAACTAACAAATTGCTGAATTTGGAACTCATTGTTTTTAGCTGTACTTATTGTAAAAAAGTTTAAGAAGTTCCACGTCCTATACATTTCATAATCAAACATAATTTACAACAGTTCATAACCTTTAATTACAGGCCAACAAAAGTAAGTTATCATACGGCCATAGCGCTCTGAATTGAAATTATGATTATTGGCCACACTTTCACTAACAAAAGCAATATTTTCGGCCGTTCGTACATTACGATGTTGCACAGTCCTAACCACATCCGTAACGCTTCCAGTCTTAATCACCCTATAATGCACGAAAATTGCCCACTTTTGTAGTAATTTTTAACTATTTGTACGCATTCTTCGGTTGTTAAATGATCCACATTCGTAAATGGCAAAGCTTCCACTAAATAAATAACACTTCAGATCACAGATATTTAGCAGCCTTGCCAGACCGACGAAACCACTAAATGAATAACCCTGTAGTTCGATTGAGTGCATTAAAATATTAATTTTTCTACACAAAAGTTTTAACGCTTCTAATTTTCGTTCGAATAATTGATACTCTTCTACTTGCAAAATTTTTTGTAAATTATTTAACACTAAAATAAAATTAATTCAACCTACTTTCGTGCGCAACGGCTCGATATCTGGGTTTCTCAATTTGAAACTTTCTAATTCATGCCTCTGCGTGGCATTTTTCAGAGCCACGAGATCTTTTCGTAGTTATGCCGATTTCCTTTAAGTTAAATAATACTGTAGTGATGTAGCCAAAAATATTTAAAATATTTATCAAACAAAGGCAGAAAAAAAGACTGCTAAACAGATTGAAAAAAAAGATAAAAGATATAAACGACGAGAGCACTAATTGTCGCGCCAGGGTAGATCACAACGTAAGTTGTGAACCTGTGATTATTTTCACTACCTCAGCCATGAAATGAAATTGAGCCACAATTATATAATAAACCTATTCAATTTCGGCAAGAGGACATAAGATGAGGGTATTTTTAAACCATTACACCTAATTGAAATTTCTATATTGTTTTTTTGTGCGAATTATATTTAAAATAAATATGACAACAGTTCTTAACCCAAAATTTAGTTTCGGAGGGCCTTTATATAAAAAATATAAGGCAGTTAAACAAGTTAAGACTCTCTATTGGCCATAATAATTTCTATCGCATATTGATCTCAAAAAATGCATTAACTTGTCCTAATCATCTGCTGTAATAATTCAAAAAGCCGAAACCGTTCAACCAGCTTTTTTGCAGATTTTTTAATATTGCCATTCTCTAATAATCAATTTATTAAATGATTCAAGAAGGTTCTTGAGTTGAAAAAAAGAAAACGGAATAAAAAATGAAAATTTATCCTACGAGATCGGATTTTGTTTAGATGACTGTAACTATAACGTTTAATTGTAGACTATCACCTTCAATTTAGTTTGACCATTACCTTCAATTTACTGATGACCATTACTACACGATTTGCTTTTAACTACAGTTTGGTAACCGTTTAAAATACATAGAATTTTCTTTTCACAACTACGTCCCTTTAACTTTAAGTGGTTTAAATAAGATGATGCAACTTGGTACACAGCCGGCCCTGTATCTTCTGGTTATTGTAAACAAAAAACTTACAAAGCAAAGTTACAGAAATTACAGTCAGGTGATATGGCAGTAAATGTCCTTTCAACTAATGTCGAGAATATGTGGGTTAAATTAGGATAGAACTAAGAACTAAGTTAGTCAAAAGCACGAAGTGACTGAATGTTAAGTTTGACGAAGTTTCGCCACAACAGTTATCGTGTCTACCAGCCAACCAGTCCAACAGGCACAGCTCAGTTAACTTAGAAATTCATGGAACACATATCTGTATCAAATGGTATACAGGTATACCTTAATTTCTTCCATTGGCGATATGAAAAATCGGAATTGGGGTTGAATTTAAAGCAGTGAGAAATAATTAAGAATTTGCCGCACAGAATTTTTTAGGCGATAACGAATAATTCGTCATCTTGTGTGGAAGCTGTTAAAGTTTAGTTTGGTTCAAAACCTATTTGTATTGTATTGTTTTACAAGTGCTTACGGATAAAAATAAATAATATGAATTAAAAAAGGTATTTGAGTTCCTTAATGTAGCGACATTCATCAGACTTCCTGTGTTACAGAAGCCATAACGAAGGAAGCTCATTTTATACCACTTATAAATTGGGTTAAAAATGTTGACCTTTATTGACCTGTCAGAACAATAATTTCCCATGTATTGGTTTTATGCAATTAACATAAATTTTGGAAGCTTTATATTCTTTTTCAAAAAAAAAAAAAGTTTTTTACCTTTTCATTAGTTTCGCGCTGAAAAACTTTATGAAAAGATAGTCCACTTTCTTATATTATTTATATTTCTTTGTTAACAAATTCCGTCTTTTCAAAACAAAAGCTTTTTCCACTTAGTATGTAGCTCCGCCCCGAAAAATATAATGGAACAAATAGATTAATTTCTTGTTATATAAATTTCAATTTAGGTGATACCTAAATGTTTCAGTCAAGTAAAATTTTACGTATTTAACGACCATTTTTATTTTAATATAATCTATGGATCTCACGTGAAGACAAAATAACTTACATATGATGTAGTTAGATTAGGTCAGTGTGGCAGCCTGAGTAGACAGACTCGCTAAGACTGTATAGTGTATGACGTATATAGCGCCACTGTGTCCTTTTTCGCCTTGTCCTCCGAGGTGGAATCGTGTACCTCTCGGTGAACAGAACCAATAATGTATCTGCAATAAATTGCAGCCGCAACCATTTATGCGAAATCAGTTCTGCTTTAAATGATTTGGGAAATAATTATATTCTGTACATTTTGCATCTGCCTGCATTTTATTAATTAATTCGATACAACATATATTAAACATGATTGCATTCAAAGGAAGAATGCTGCCACTAAGGTATCTTCCTTAAATCCGAAATTGGTGCGGCTACACTTAAAGTTATGGGTCGTAAATGGATATTAGTCACAGAGACATTTTCCTTTGCAAGAAATAATAACATCTATGAATTGCTTTCAAGATATTTGGTACACGGTTATAATTTTGTGAAACAGGCCATTCTTTGGATCCGATTGGGAGGGGTGGATGAACTCTTGGCCAATGGCACGCGTTTGCGTGATAACTCTAAAATCCAGCTCATCCGTGATGCTAACGTGACGAAGCTTCAGGTACTGAGTTAGTTCTAAATACCGCTCCTCAAGCTACACCAACAACAGTTAATGTTTCCAGTGGTGTTGGTCTCATTGCCGCTATAAATCCTGGTCTGGAGAACGTCATCTGAATGCAGGTGCTATCGCTACTCCGCCATTTCAAAGGTGGTATTCAAACCCTTTTAAATGTGGGCTGAATCCTTATGCTTTGATATAGAACTATGCGGAAAGACGAAAAAAACAGGTAAGAATGCGAATGAGCGCAAAATAAAAGAATCAAATAATTACCATGTGGAAACTCCGCCCGAAAATTATAAGGCACCCATTGATTTTGACTACACCGTCCAAAATTGGTGATACCTTAAAGACTTAAATATACAGTTTCGCACAATTATGTTTACTCAATACCAAATAATTGTAAATTATAGTAATCTTTAACTCGTAGTCTGAAGTTACTTAAAATGTTTAACGCTGGTTAAACTGTAAAGAAATCGACCGAATAGCCACGCCATGCCATGAGACCAAAGTTGTTCTTTGAACAACTGCACTGCGTCGAATTGAGATTGATGGATTGTTTTGAACACTTTTTTGAGCAGCAGTAATGTTTTCAGCCTATCTTGCAGTACATTGTGGTCCATGCTTGGCCCTATCAGTTGCAGACCTCTTTTTCTAAATCATTCATTACACGATAAATAGTGCGTCTTGTTGGCACGTTGTTTCTCCCAAAAATTTCACGTAACTTTCTCATCTTGTTGGCACGTTGTTTCCCCCAAAAATTTCGCGTAACTTTCTCTTCGTCACTGTAATCGATGATAGATTTTGATAAAATGTTTTAACGATTAAAACACGATGGTTTATCGAATATTTTTCCCTAATAAATTTGCCACGTCTCTACTTCACGACTGCCAAATGTGAACTATCAAGACTAATGTTTACGAAAATGGCGGCCAAACAAAGTGGTATACCTTCCCGACGGACACCCTGTATATCTGACGATGACCGCAAAAATCCTTTATGGCATTATAGACAAAAATTGATGATGGAAAGCATGTAAACTTCGATTAATCAGAAGTTTTGTCAAATTATTTTCTTTTAAAATATTAGTGAAAATTAATTCGTTGTCAAAAATATTGAAGGGTAGCATAAACCAGTACGGACATTTCTATAAGGTGAACCGAATTATAGGACAAAATATGTGCGGGTGTGCAATACAAAAACAGAAACACAGTAGTAACTTATTGAGTCGTTCCGCTTAGGAACTGTTTCCTAAGTTTATTAAATATAGTAGAGGAAAAGATATAAATGTGGCAACAGATATATTTAATCGGTCCTTTGTGTGAGAGGTGCCAGAAGCGCACACTTACCAATATAATACGTCTCTAAATTACAATTTTTTTAGGAAAGACTGAATTTTTATAAATGGACAATTTATACATATCTGGTAAAAAATATTGGACTGCGGTACATTTTAAGAATTTCCATGAACATTTACAGGGATTATCCTGCCTTAAAGCCATACAGGCATATTAACATAACTCTTTAAAAAAGATAAGACAAAAAGTTTCTGTACCAAACCGAAATAGTCAGTTGATCCCTGAATTTAGAATTTATTGAAATTTATGTGGCATCTGCAACAAATATTTAAATGTTTTGACGTTTTCCAGAAGAAAAAACCAACTAATATAGACTCATCAGAACAAATCATGCGATCTTTACAATACTTCTTAATATTCGACATCCATAATTCAGGCTTAGTATCAGAACTTTCAATAAAATATCAATAGATGTGATACATAGGATATATTAATATAGGTTACTGCATTACATTTGTATTTCAATACAAAAATACAATATGATATTTAAAAAAGCTTTTCTTAATCAATGTATTTCATTTATTTATTTTCATAGAAAAATCAATTTCATTTTAAATAACCAATTGGTTGTGAAGACGATAGACCTTAAATGACATCCATGCTCATTTACTCATATGCGATACCTAATCAGAAAATTATTCATTTGGGATCGCCTCAATTATTGTTTTAATGGACTGCCTCAATTTAGTCAAATTTGTTGGTTTCGTTTTGTACACATCCTGCTTGACATAAACTCTTAAAAATCTGTTGCAGTCAGCTAAGATGACCATAGCGGCCAACGGAAAGTGGAGTTTCTGGATATTAATTTGTTGGGAATTTTCGTTGGAGCTCCACTATAACTGCCTATGTATGTATGTAGCTGCTCTAACTTGCTGGAACCAAATGCTATTGAAACGAATATGTCTTCGGAGCGGTTCGGTGTAAAAAACTCCATCAACATCCTTAAATAACCGTCCCCATTAACATTATGTATTAAATTAAATAACAATTGCATACGGAGGCACTAATTGGAAGGAATAAAGTTGGGGCTTTGAGACTTCGTATGCATAAATTGAATGACTAAAATAAAACATATGCAAAAAATCTTCACCTCCTTCGCACAGTCACAAAAAAATGCATGATTGAACTACCTGACAATTTGTGAAATCATAAAAATTTTTGTGACTTAGGTTTAGGTGTACATAAAAGGTCGTTGATTAAAGCTGTAAACTTTTTACGTATCCAGAACTTATTCGCCTCATCTTGATGTAATTTCCTGTATTAGTTTCGATTGCAACTCTGTTATCAATTTAAATGTTTTCAATACCTATCCATAACTTTTAAGATTATATTGCATATGAATTAAAAAATATAAGGAATGTAACACATAACATATACAAAAGTATGCTCTAAAAAGTAAATAATTTTAGAGTTTGAGATGAAAAAGTTGATTATAAATGGACCTGGTTTATTTTCTATTATTATTTATTTTAAGCAAAATACTCTCGGTCCTTATTTTGTTTTTAAAATGTTATATGTACAATAGTTTATTAACTTATAAAAATCTCACCTTAGAGGTCGTGGGAGCTCATTAGTTGTTATACACAGCTTACTCAATTTGATCAGCGAATTACGGATGCAAACTCATTTAGAGGCAAAATATATATAGAAAATATGTAAATAATATGACATGGCTAATAATATTTCTACTTCATACGCACTAAGGCTGTTAAATTAAGCTATAATTGAAAATGTCAGGCTACTATGCTCGACAACTACACCGCAGTATGATGATTAGTGATATACAGGATGCCCGTCGGGAAGGTGTACTACTTTGCTTGTTTATAATGTTTGATTAAATGAAATAGAATGGATCTTATATTATTTTATTTAACGTCGGCAATTATGTACAGAATACAATATCAAATAAATGTCCGCCTCTATTAGCCTTACAAATGCGAGCCCTTTTGAGCACATTTTTTATTACATTCTCACACATTTCACGCGGTATTTCGTTAATTTCATCACGAATATTTTATTTGAGTTGCTCAAGCGTTTCTGGTTTCTTTGCATAAAGCTTGCTTTTCAGATGTCCCCACAAAAAGAAGTCCGAAGCAGTCAAATCAGGCGACCGTGGAGGCCAATCAACATCACCATTTCTTCAAATAACTTGTTATGGAAAGAGTCCTCGCAGTTATTCCATCGTAATCCTGGCTGTATGCAATGTGGCACCGTCTTGTTAATACCACATCTTAATTAAGCCCAAAGCATGCAGTTGTGGCATTAAAAAGTTTTCAATCATATCCCGATGTCACTCCCCATTGACAGTTACCGTTACGCCGTTTTCAGTTTCAAAGAAGTAAGGTCCAATGATTCCTCCTAACCAAATTGCATACCAAACTGTCACTTTTAATGGATGCAAAAGTGACTGAAGAATAATTTAAGGAGTTTCCATTGCCCAGAACCGACTATTTTGTTTATTCACATATCCATTCAAATGAAAATGTGCCTCGTCACTCATTATGATTATTTCATGAAAATCGGGGTTGTCATGGGCGAGCTGTAACATACTATTGGCATATATTCGGCGGCGTAAATGGTCTTGTGTCAACTGAATCTTAAATAGAAACAAATGCAAATCCTTGTGCAAAATTGTGGCCAAAGTTGTTCTTTGAAGACCAAGCTCCTGAGCACGGCGTTGAATTGAGGTTGATGGATTGTTGTGAACACATTTTTGAGCAGCAGTAATGTTTTCGACCGATCTTGCAGTACATTGTGGTCCATACTTGGCCCTATCATCTACAGACCCTTTTCTCCTAAATCATTCACTACACAATAAATAGTGCGTCTTGTTGGCACGTTGTTTCTCCCAAAAATTTCACGTTACTTTCTCATCTTGTTGGCAAGTAAGTTGTTTCCCCCAAAAATTTCACGTAACTTTCTCCTCGTCACAGTAATCGATGACAGATTTTGATAAAGTGTTTTAACGATTAAAACACGTTGGTTTATCGAATATTTTTCTATAATAAATTTGCCACGTCTCTACTTCACGACTGCCAAATATGAACTGTCAAGACTAATGTTTACCAAAATGGCGGCCAAACAAAATAGTGTACCTTCCAGACGGACACTCTGTACATATCTCAAAAGAAATGTAATTTAAGTGCTTTCTGCATTTGTTTTGCTTCTTTTTAGTCTTCGTTAGACTACATGTGTGAGTAATGGAAACCAAATTTGACTAATTATCCTAAGAAGATATAAGAACAAAAATCGACATCAGTTAATGAGATACAGGAAACTGCCCTTAATTGCGCATATGAATTTCATTGTAGTAGTATTCAGCTCTCGAATACGTACGTTAGTAATCAGTATCAGTAATGAGGCAAAATTGATTGATGAAAATACCCCTCTAATGCCACGGAGCATCATCATTCACCATCACATAGTCAATAAAACGAAATCGCTCTTCTCAGACACCACAATTCTGCTACAAATATCAGTCAAATATCTGTAGCTGCCGCAGAAGTTGCACGCAGTTTCTCTGTTGTAAATGCCAACCAATAAAATTTAAAATGGATTGGCCTACGGAAATGTTAACATAAAAGTAGAAATCATTAGGGATGAAGTTATTGCTTAATTATGCGAAAAGAAATAATTTTGTATTAAAGCATAATATAAGACAACTGACTGTAAAGTTGAAAACTAAATATTCAACTTGCTTTAGACTTATCAAATATACAGTTCTTTAGTTCAATTCGTTGTTCTTATTTTTGGCTTTCCTTTTTGGTTGGTTCACATTTTATCCAATTTAGATGAGCACATTTTGATAAGCTGTACACTCATTCAATTATTGCTGCTGCATTTAATTAAAATTGTGGGGTTTTTAATACATTATTTTCAAAAAATGCTTTAAGGATACTGAGATCATGTGAAGTTTTCAATAGCCGTTTGACAAGGGAATGAGTGGGCCAAATCCCATTCCACTTCACAAAAGCTAAATAACAATAAAAATGTTTTCGACATGTGCGTATAATGTACAATACATCCATCCCACGGGTTTCTGAACATAGTCTTTGATTTCACTTTTATTTCTCACAACTGAAATATCAACATATTCACATTACTGCATTAGTCCTTATGAAGTGCCAAATATATTCTGGCATTTTCTCCTGGCCCTTTGTTTGCCTTTTTTCTTGCCATTCAAACCAAATCATCAATTTTTAATGGATCTGAATTTGATGAAATTGGCATTGAACATACACATTTATTACATGGCAGAAAACCAATTTGTTCCGACAATGTTAGTGAATACAACTGGCTGGAGAATTCAGAAAAATAACATTTCCTTATTGAAGGCTGATTTTCTTTTAGATATTTTTGATTTTCTTTGGTATAATTTCTATTGAAATACAAATTCCAAGTGATTTACATGTCAAAAGAGGCGGAGGATGGAGCTACTTTAAGAATTCTTGAAATTTGAAATATTCAGTATCGTGATTTATAAATGCTTTCATGTAGAGGCTTTTGCGAGTACTAGGAGTGGAAGGCACGTGGATGTTTTTGGAAATCATCCAACAAATTGTTAAATCACCACATCGCTTATTTGATTAACTTTTGCCAAACCGAATGTGGTAAGCGATGAAAGCGGTGAATTGAAAACTAAACTGGTCGTATCGTTCTCCTTTAAATTTAAGCACAGGTGTGCAATACGTGCAATAGTTTGATTTAACTAAAAAATGTATTTAAATCGAAAACTCTGGATTTTGTTTGCAAAACGCATCTATATACGTTATAATTTCATCTGATGCGCAACATGTTTTCTACATGAAATATTACTAATAAAGTAGAGTAATATGTTAATATATCACAATATTTTAATATCATGAGACCTCAATTTGTTCTCATGCATAGCAAACGGCCAGAAATAAGTTTACGGTATTCAATACAGAGTCTACTCATGATACCACAACAAGTACCGCAAACAGTTTTATGCGCTCTAGATTTCAATTCAGCGGTATATATTGACCGCTTCCTAAGCTGCATTCTCTTCAAATCTATATCTAAAGGGGGGATTTAAGAATACCAAATTTAAAATCAAAACACGTTAAAAAAATTGCAAACATGTTTAATACTTTCTGGAACTTGAAATTTTTATAAAGGTTGATTTTTTAATCGTAGTTTTTTTTTTTAATCGAATAAAACACTCAAATTGTCAAATGTCCATTCTGAAGGTCCAATTTTTCGTCACTTTTTCGAGCATTTCGCCCAGTATTCCACGAATAACGCGTGTTGTGTTATCCTGTAAGGCTTCAATAGTGTTCGATTTGTCCACATGAACTAAAGACTTGACATAACCCCACAAGAAATAATCGAGAGGCATTAAATCGCAAGATCTTGGGGACCAACTCACAGGGCCAACTCGAGAGGTAAGCTGCTCACCAAATTCATCCCTCAACATATCCATTGTTTCACGTGCAGTGTGGTATATTGCACCGTCCTGATGAAACCACAAGTCAACCAAGTTCAACTCTGCCAATTGGAGCAAAAAAATCGCGTATCGTGGCTCGATATCGTTCGCCGATGACGGTAACGTTTCTTCTTCTTTCTACGTATCCTATCAGCAAGAAATAAGCCTCATCGCTGAACACAATTTTTCGATAAAACAGCGGATTTTCATTGAGCTTTTGTAAGACCCATTCACCAAAAATTAGACGTTGTGGTAGGTCATTCGGCTTCAATTCTTGCATGAGTTGAATTTTATAGGCTTTCAAACCCAAATTGACGTGTAAAATCTTCCTTGTGGTTGAGTAACACATTACCAATCGCTGAGAACGGCGACGACTTGATATTTCACGATCGTTATTAACACTGGTCGCTACGGCTGCAATATTTTCTTCAGTACGCACTTTACGCATGCGAGTCGATGGTTTTATGTCCAACAAAGTAAATTTGGTTCGAAATGTGGAGATACCAGCACGAATTGTTGATTCAGCAGAACGATTATGACGACCATAAAACGGTCGCATCAAACGATGCACATTTGTCACAGAGCACGAATTTTGATAATAAATTTAAACGATTTGCAATCGTTGCTCGTTTGTTATTCTTTCCATGATGAAATAGCGGAGTATACTGTGCACTTTTCACTTTGACAGCTGACGTTTGGACGCCATTACCAACCAGGGCTGCCAACCAGAAAAATTTAAATCTTAAGAAATCAACCTGTACTATCATTTAAAGAAATAACCGAATAATTTTATACAAAAACAATGCACAAACAATAAAGAAACACTTAAAATACCAAGTATATTTTAACAACATATATTTTATGACTTTTTAAGTATATAGAGCGATGTCCTTCTTTGGGGCTGGCTGTCTGCTATCTACGATGACTGTCGTAAATCTTCATGAAACATTGAAGATTTATATTTTGGCAGAATGTGGCCGAGAATTATAACAATTGGACGATTTTCTGAAATTCGTTTCATCCCTCTAACTTTTCTTTCTTACACAGTAGTAATTCAATAATAATTTAAATTCTTTTTCCTTGCATTGTTTTACAATATTTTGTAGAATTAAAAATATAGACCGATTAACAACGCCTCCTTTGATATTTCCAATATAAATGACCGATTTAACATTTATAATCTTAGGGTCATAATCATAACTTGCTTTAGTCCAATTTAATAAACGATAATATTTTATTTAGTAAACTTAGTTCTGGAGATGTAAATGAACTCATCTCTCATCTCCAGGTTGTCCGCAAAACAAATCAGTATTTAGAGAGTAATTATACGAGCAATTATTCCAATCACCTAAGATGCAGAGAAGGATGATAGGCAAGCACTAGTAAGATGTTGACTAAGCTAGTTCTAATATTGTTCCTGTATTCAAGCTTCAAGTGAGCTGTGAACATCTTACATCTTTACTACGTTATTACGAGCTTACGTTATTTAGAGCTTGCCTTCACATGAATATGACTTTGAAATCTTAGCTTAGTATCGAATAACTCGTAGTAACTTTTGCAAATACTTATACTTTCAGCCGATCTAATGAAAGTGTGTAGGTATATCATTTGACACGGGAAAATTGTAAAACCTAAAGGAAAGTGTTTAAATTACCAAGATATTTTGAAAAAATTCGATTCCTTTTTTCCTTTCTACTTAATAGTCATTTCCGTCTGCCAGGCTGACTGGTGTTCTAAATCTCCATGAGACCTCGTAAGACTTAGCACAGCCCAAGACTTAGAGAGATCGTAGCCGGGGATTGTAAATGGGCTATATCGGTCTATTACGTTTCAGTTTTTCATCTGTAACTCCACATTCGTAGACAGATAATACCTGACAGAATTTGAAAAAATCCATTGATTAACCATCCCCCGTCTTGTATCTTCCAAGCAAATGCCCACACCTCCCATACAAATTGTCCGATTTTCTTGAGTTCAATCTATCCTCAATATTTTCCAATCTATGGACTGTAGTGGCCCATGTTCTTGTTCAATGTATTATATTAACTTATTATTCTCTGTTATGAGAAAAATTGGCCAACTAACAGTGCGCCATCTAGTACCTCCAATGCAAACAACTGATTTAACCTTCATACTTTTCCAATAATTGTACTGAATTCAGTTAAATTTGGCCACGTTATGTGTTCGGTGAAGCAAGTTCTGGAAATGAAAATAGAGGACATTGCCACACACTTTTAATACCTCTATAAAAATTGACTTATTTATCGAATTATTTTTACGAATTAATTTTATCTACAAATTCGTACGTTATTTTTTTCATTCGATTGCACTAAATTCAATATAATTTAGCATGAATTAGTTAGTTTTGCGAATGAAAATAACACAGTATTGTTTAAAGGATTAACAGATTTACCATGTCTATTCTGACACCCCTCACACATTTTCCCAACGCAAAATGATGTTGGGTGAAGGTAAGCCAGCTCTATACCGCCTTTTTCTCAAGCAACATACATACATACAATTTGTGTACGATATAACGTCTACTGTTCTAAGTAATACTTCGTTTTCCTATCTTTATATTTCTCCATCTCCCTGAAAATTTAGTTATTTTCTTACTAGAATTGGATCTTGACCATTAGCGCCAACCATTGAGGTACCCTCACAGGAATGAGGTATGCTGTATATACATATATATATGTATAAAGTTGTATGTATGTATAGTTGATGCGAAAAGAAAGTGTAAAAAGAGCAAGTGTCTTCAGACGAAATTCGTTTGCGGGTTTTCCTAACAAGATTAAGTCATGTGCATGTGGTGCCTGACTGGCTGATTGTTGATTGCTGTACTCGATAACTGGAGTAGGACTATAGAGATCTTAACAAAAATTGTATTATAGTTTGTTTTTCGCACTCACGTTCTGGTACAGAATGGCGTTTTTATTTTAACGCGAACAATTTTTAAGCAGCGCTGTGGATTTCCGTATAGCTGTGAATAATGTATTATATAATATATTGTATAATAATTGTATAATTTTGTATAATATCTGGTAACTCCCATTAAAATGATTTAAAAAGATATTTCTACATTCTACCTCGCCCTTGTTCCCCCATGAAAAAAAAAAAAAAAGATTTCGACAAGATTAGCATTTCCGCCTATAATTTACAATTGTTATTCACAATCAATATTATATCATTGCAATTTGCATCACTGTAGACAACTTACAACGCCCGTACAGGTAACATCGGTATTTTGGACAACTACTTTACTTTTTTTTTGCTCGAACTAGCTTCGCCCGTTATAATTCCTCTCACACAACACGACAGATTCGAACAAAATTTGTTGCCTAAAATTTATAATCCACTGTCCAAATTTTGCCAGTGTACACATTTTGTGGAGCATAGCGAACCTGAAAATAGGGCAATTGTGTTCGCCTTCTACTCCAAAACATAAAATAAATATTGAAATATTAAATGCGTTGTCCATAATAATTTCAAATGGGGAAATGGCCAAACGTATCATAAACCTAAAATTGCCCTTCTATAAAGCTTCTTAGCCGAATAAGTTTCAAAATGTTTATAACTTTATGACATTTTCAATTCCAATCCTTGCTGCAATTACTGTTGTACTTTTATTCGAATGCTTATAAAAAATGAGTCATATTTAATCCAAGTCTCTGATAAGAAAAAGTGAATTGAAAAAGGCTGACAGACTCGCTCTTCACAGATATTTGCCTTCCCAAGCAAACTAAATGTCTCTAATGTTTTGAAAGAAGGGTTATATTACGCCTGAAAGCATGCAGTGGTTATATTATAGAGACCATTGTCATTGATTTCATATGGCGGAAGTAGCATGGACTTGAACCAAAATGCTTTCAAATTCTATCAAACGAAAAAAATCGGCTTGATGCTATTAGTGCAATATTTTATCTTCCAAGTAATAGTACGAGATGATTTCTCCATGGAAATTTAATCTTTGTTCGTATAGTTTAGATGTCGGCTAACATGACTGCAGCAATACAAATTTTCAAATTTTTTTTGTGTTGATATTAAATATCCGTACCTAACTGATATATTAGTGCTTTACTTGCGTACAATCGGACTTAAATGTCGAAACTATATATAATAAATAAAAGTTGCGGTATTTGGGGGCATGGCAAAAAAAATTTTACATTTTTGGAATCGCCAATGACTAATCTTTAATCGTAGGGGTGACTGGCGTAACTTTTTGCGATCCACCCTGGAAACCACTTCACCCATGTGACTTGACTACTTTCGATTAGTGTCGAATAGTCAAAACAACAAAAAACATAAAGGAAACAAAAATAGTCCCAATTAAGTGCTTTGGGTAATAATAATACAAATACATGCATAGTAACAATTGTTTAAACGTTGGTAGGGAGGAAATACAAGACTTTCGATGATTTAGCCAACAACAGAAGAGGTCCTTAAGGGAAACATTTTAAAATATAAAACAAATTGCAGGAAAATACACAAACAAAACTGGCAAAGTTAAGAGTTAGATTAATTCACAAAGCAAAAAACTGCAATAAAGATTAGTACGAAAAGGGGTACAATTTATTTATGTTTATACAACAACCCTTTTTTCGCTCTCTTGGAATACACTCACATGCACACATTTTGCAAGTTGACTATTACAAATTTTTGTTAGCCAAGTTTCTCTTTTTCTGGAGAAATATACCTTAGAATAGGTTGATAATGTTTACTTTAACTTTGAGAGCAAAAAGTAAGATTACAATACTCTAACGGTATAAAACGTCCAACAAACAGAAATGTGCTTAAATATGATAATGCCATTTGAACCATTCGACCCTCTAGTGTTAACGCCTAGTCAAGAAAAATTTGATGGTACGACCGACCCGATTTGCTGTGACCTTTTTAACTGATGTGATGGCGTTAATCCGCGCACTCAACAAAAATGATGAGTGCGAGGTTGAACAGCCTCAATACATATCCGTTAACGGACTGTCAAAAGTTTTCAGACACGTTTTGTGATATGAAGCAAACAAAAACAAGTTTTCGAGTACGCATGTGGTAAAAAAGATATGTGTAGTTGTATGTATGTATACGTACACACTGTTCATTTCCCAGAAAATTCACGAAAAACATAGACCACAAAAAAGATGTATGAAACAGAACTCCAAAGTTTTAACAGCGCGATGAAATATGATATTTGACAAGCATATAAGACTTTCCAAACTTGTCATAATTAGTACAGAAATTTCAACACGGCTGACAAACCAGGAAATAATTTCACAAACTACTTTATATTTATGTGTTCTCTCGTTTTATTCGTTTCTTTTTGTGTTTTATGATCAAGAATTTATTTTTTAATGGAAAATAAAAGATTTGTTATATATGAGAAATTGAAAAATATTAATTAAATAAGATAGCATGATAACTTTAATATAATAACGCAATAGTATAATAATATAATAGTATCTATAGTATGGTAATAATAGTGTGATGCATGTAATTTAAAATAGTTATTTTACAAAGAAATAACGAACTATTTTATGCTACACGACAATGTCTCTCCGTGGCACTTCAAGCAATGCACTTACTCAGTGTCTTTTTATAAACAACATTTTCTTCAGGCTCAGCCAATGCAAATACAAATTGCACTTCTAACAGGAGTTAATTTTAGAGTTTTTCAGTTAGAGTTTTTTTGACACTTTAGAAACTTTGACGAATATACTCGTATATATGGCATTCAGTTAAGGTATAGAAAATGATCCTTTTCCAATAGATCGCTTTAAATAATTTTTATTTCGCACTAATAGAAAGATTAGATTTTATAATAAAAAAAAAAATAAAAACACATTCAGACAGTTTTGTGATAGCTTCACTCATTACTGTTTGAGTGTTCGTCAAAGACTACCAAAAAAAAAAAAACGGCATATTTGACATATTTTCCTTCTATAAAGGCGAAAATGTAGGCCAGACTTCTGAAAATTTAAATTCTGTAGCAGCCAGTTATACACAATTTTGGTGTCGTCGATTTCGTTCCGGTAATTGTGATGTCAAATATATTCATAAAATAATGGAAATCGCCAAGTCCGACAATGGAGGAGCACAACAAACCGCTTGGAACCACTTGAAATTTTTGTACTGCTAATCGCTGGTCAATCACAACAAAATATATCCATTTATGAAGCGGATGGTGACTCGTAATGAAGAGAAAGCCACTTACGGGAACGGTAAGTGAAAATGAAGGCTTTGCTGTTCATTTGGTGGAATTGGAATTGTTCCGCTTGAAAGCATTAACCGTCCAGTAGCGGCAAGCTTCCGCCAACAGAAGAGAGTTTCGTCAAGAATGCACTAAGCTGCAAATATTGATAATGACTCGCCAGAAGCTACGTGTGCATAGTTATGAGTTTGTTACTTATCAACCTTGCAGTCCAGATAAGTTTTTTGGCAATAGGAACGAGAATTTATCTGAGAGAGGAGTAATTAAATTACTTTCAAAATGGCAATAAAGGTAGGAGCTTTGTTATACAGAATGTATTGAAATGATCTTCCTTCGCGTGGTGTAAACTGTAACGTGTTCACATGATGTGCAGGTGTATCTCAGTTCACCTAAGCCTGAAGCCAAGGCTAATGGTTTAATCCTTCAAAATAGAAATGCCTAATCAGTGGCAAAAACCATTCCATTTTCAATATAATATGCTTATAGTTATTGCCAACACTCCAATAGAAATCGTTTCGAAATATAAAAATGTGGGCATTGTTTTTAATAATAAACTAAACTGGAGTAATACAATAATCCTCTGTAATACAAATGCAGTCCTGAGAAATTTATACGCCAGCCAAAAAATTTACGAAAATTTACTAGTTTCCATTAGACTGTTACTATCAAAAACGTATCTTGTCTCAAAGCTCCTTTATGCGTCTGAACTTTTTTCTAGTTGTAGCACTGAGAAGTTGAAAGCAACTTTTAACAATGCCGCTAGATATACGATATTTATACGATCACTCGTATATTTTAATCGATAACAATTTTTCGTTTCCAAGTTGTATAGACCACACATAAAGCTATGATTTCGATGAAACTTTTATTTTATTATAATGTTTGAACCTTGCCATTATGTACCAAATGCAAATCTCAAACGACTGTCTCTGGATTGGTTGCAGTAATGAACCCTCCAGTGTCATTTTCGAAAAAATACGGTCCAATGACAATCACTTTCACCGGATGCAACAATGGTCTTCCTACAATCGTTTCTGAATTCTCCGAGCCCCCCATGCGGCAATTTTGCATGTTGACGTAACCACTGAATGAGGAATGGGCTTCATCACGATTAAATCATCACTTTTGTAGTAGATTTTAACTATTTTTACGAGTTCCTTGGCTTGGTTCACTAAATAAATAACGCTTCAGATGACAGGTAATAACAGCTGGAGTACGTCGTAAGCATGTCTCAATATTTGTAAATTCGATATATATAATTTTTTTTTTAATTTTTTGAAAATTAGGAAATTAATAAGTCTTCACTATATAAAAATATCACAGAAAACCGTCATACTTATTTAACGAACTCATGCAAATTAGCTATAATAAGTCAATATCTGAAAACTTCTTCTTCGTAGTGTAACTCATCTCTGAAACCAGCTTCCTCACAATATCCAAACAATAACTAACGACGGTCAATCTAAATCCAATATTTCCAAAATTTTTCATTAAAATTCGACATTTAAACTATTTCCTTTTTTTCACATCCCATACGTAGTATTATTTTAACCATTTCCGAACAATATCTCAATATGTTTGGTAGTTTTTTCTGTCACCCTAATTAATTTAATTTAACTTATTTATGTTCATACGTTAATTTCTTTAATATTTTTTTAATTAGTAATTATATTTTCCATCCTTTATATGGAAAGTTGTTTCTTCTGATTGGACTGAACCGATTTTAAATAAATTAATAAATACTTAAAATAAAAAAGTTTCTTTAAAGTGATAACAAAGATTTATTTTCCTACATTTCATAGCAGTGAATACAAAATTCATTTGTGCTTCAGATATAGACCAACCGAAATTTGAAATTCATATAATCAACACTTAATTGCCTGGAAAAAAATGGGCGGATTATTGTTATGTTCAACGTAAGTTTTAGGAATGTTTCATCGATTAAAATGAGGTGTAATGAATGCACATCCTCTAAATTTTTAAAATTAGTAAAATCATTCATATGCATGGAGACACCAAAAGAGGGGTGATTACTTGGTCGATTTTTCTTCTTTCGGCTCTTTTGCCGTTCTTTATTGGTTAACGAACAAAAGCTTCGGCTGTTGCAGTCTGAGAATTAGAAGCTGTAGGGTGAAGACGAATTCAGGCCGTATTTTTAATTAGGTTCGTCGATTGCTTAACTACCCGAAGTATTCGTTAGCATATCGAGGTAAATGCCGCTCTTAGAAATGTATGTGACTGCATCGGGCGTCGAAACCGCAATCATATAAACAATAGTTGTGTGTACCAACCACCGAGCTACGAAAGCTCACCGATATTTTCTACCATTTATGCTCGTATCTGAAGTAATACGAGTATTCAAATAATTGTAACAAGTTTTCTTCTTGGAGCTTGCTCTGAAGGGATAAATATTGTCAATGTGACTTTTGAATCTCTGGTTACATGATATGGACCATTGATAAAATCAATTAATCCTCAGCCCATCTATCAAAAAAGCATTTAAGTTGCCCATATAAAAAGTCGAATAAACATTCAGTTAAGGTATAAAATATTATTCCATTAGAACAAAATTAAAAATACGCAGTCAGTGCAGTGACAAAGTTTTCTTTAAGGCTGCACAAGCATGATTTAAGAATATAAGATTAAGGAAACAAGCAAATAGGTGAAAAAAACAAAACATGTAAAACGAGAAAAAAGAATTTTTTATTCTAATCTATAATCTTGGCTTCTAAAACTAGTAAGCTTTTTCGTGTACGAAATATTACGAAATGTTATAATAGTAAATTTTTTTAAAGTTTCTTCCCATATAAATGATTTATTTATTTATTATTATTTTTTTTTTTTTTTTGCTTAAAAAACCTGTGAAATCCTTATGTTCAAATACTCCCTGGCAACAGTTTCCTTGGCCTTCATTATCGTTACATCGAGTAGAACCCCGTTCTACTCTTTTGCGTTGAATTCTACGTTTCCGAGAATGCAAAGCTCAAAGCTAAATTCATTTGCAAGTTTTTTCTAAGAATTCTTGATGCAGAAACTGAAGCCGTGTTTGTTGTCATAAACATTGCAAAAATAGAGCCGTTTAAGTCTTATTAAAATAAAAGGTTTTATAGGCAACCGTTTTTTTTTTTTTTAATTTAAAATATTTTCAAATTTTGAGACTTCTATTGACATGAATTAAAAACGCTTATCTTAGGAACAAATGAAAGACGAAACTAATCTTTAGAAGTGGCACCAGCCATCCATGCCAGTCATTTCTGATCGACAGCTGATAAATGCAAAAAAAAGATAAAAAAAACTAATGGATTCTCCAAATTACTCTGCGGTTGAAATACATAGACATTTTTCAAAAGAAGTTTTTCATGTTTGACAGCATTTGCATCGAATTTATTTGCTGACAACTTTCATTTCCTATATGTATTTACGTGACCAAGAATGGCGCAATGGTTAGTTCACGCGACTGTCGTTCGCATGATCGCATACAGCCACCTATCATTATTTGAGCCGCAGTCACCTCGTTGCGTCTGACAAACGCTTCTAGAGGTGAAGTAATCGACAAATCTGATAAATGATTCTCAAACTGTGGTGTTCGGAATCGTCGTGCAATTGTAGGTTCCGCTGAATGAGTCTAAAAATAGAATGCCGGTGAGCGCTCACTGATTGTAAGAAACTCTCCCATATCTCTTTTATGGGATGTAAAGGAACTTGTTTTTATGCAATTAAATATAATAAAAATCTGGCACACAAATTTAGACCTGGCAACAACTTTATTCCGAATTTAAATATAGTTAATTTAGAAAAAATTGTGAAGAAGAAAACTGACCTTCCAAATATACAGTTTTTTTCTAATCCAAAAGAGGAGTGTAATGTTTCTATGAATAATGAATAATGTGATGAATTTATGCATGATAAGTTGTATATGGGATGAAACAGAAAGTATACCAAGTCAGGTTTGCAATTGTTAACGATTTTGTTATAATATATATTTTTAAATAACGTTCTTCCAGCAATTATGTCATTTTACAGTTAGATCATGTATTGTATTGGTATATTAGGAACGATAACATACACAAGGATTTAAACATTCCTTCCACTCGCTCAAAAATTTCGAAATTTTCCCGGTCATATACGGCCAAGAAGAAAGGACACGCTAGACTTATTATATTACTGATGGCTATATCCTATTGGTATTGTCTGTTGATCAGTATACATTTTTTCGAGTTATTATGTCCAGTTAACCTGGCAAACAAACAGACACGCCTTATTCATATCCAGAATTTTTCAGATTAAATAAACAATCTATTTTTTAATTGTACTATGATGTTATAAGAGGTTGCGATGAATTATGATGTTACTATTTACATCGTTTTTCGTACCATATTTTCTTAGACATATACCTATAATAACATACTGCTTCCAACATAGGCCGATTTTGGAGCGTTCTGCCTTAGTTTCTCAACACGTAAATAACATTACATTTTGCGGGTTCAAAACCGCCGGTCTGTTAGCTGTAAAATACCTGGCTTCTGAAGTGTTATTTATTTAGCGAAATGTTTGCCATTTTATTTTAGCAAATAGTTAAAACTTACTATAAAAGTAGTGATTCAAACCTGGGCACATTTCGGAGTGATTATGGTCGTCATAAGCAATCTACTGTGCAAGGAATTGGCAAGATTATAAAGAAATTTGAAGAGACTGGAACCGTTACAGATGTGATCGAATATGCATCATCATAATGTACGCATTGCCGAAAATATCGCTTCCGTTAGAGAAAGTGTGGCAGATAAACCGAATTTGCTGATTCCACGGCCTTCTCAGCGATGGGGTCTATCATTATCTCTTATTTTGCATATGGATTTGCACCTGATTTGGTGCTACAACAATTGACTTTCAATGCTGATTTTTGAACAAAATTTTCTTCAAAAGCAAAATTGTCGCAAAAGGGGTTCGAAAACCCCAGAACATATTGTTTAAAAACCATGTACGCAAATATGATAAAATACTTTTTTTAGCCTGCAATTGAAGATTATGAACGGGACGATATGTGGTTTCAACAAAATGGTTCCACTATACACAACGCCTTCCGAGTTTGGCTTTGTTACGTGAGAAGTTTGCAGAAAGTGTAATTTTACTTTTTGGCTACATTAATTCGTCATCAAGATCATGCTACTTGACGCCGTTGGACTTTTTCAGTGGAACTACAGGGTGGCGCAATAGAACGTGCATATTTAAAAAATAAATTAAAAAATAAATACAAAAGATGTGGTTAAAATAAATCTAAGGCATTGTAGAGTAATAAATGGAGTTTATTTTTTAAAAATAACATCGTCTAAATGGTGACCCTCTCTACGATGGCACTCCTCTAACCGCAAATGAAAATTATTGAAAATTTTCTTCAGTAATACTGGTGTAATGGCTGCCATTTCACCACGGATATTCTCCTTGAGTTGAACGATGTTTCTTGTATTATTACTGTAGACTTTGTGTTTGAGGTATCCCCACAAAAAAAGTCAAGAGGCGTCAAGTCTGGACTACGTGGGGGCCATGGGATTTCACCTCTTTTCGAAATCAGTATGCCAGGGAACATCTGCTTCACCACCGCCATGGAGTCATTTGATGTGTGACAGGTAGCTCCATCTTGTTAGAACCAAGTTCTGGAATTCACTATTCTTGAACTTTCAATTTCTGGAGCCAAAAATCCGTCCAACATCTCAACATAGCGTTCCGTATTAACCGTGACGTTTTGGCCCTGCGCATTTTCGAAGAAATGCAGTTCAAGATCCAATGTTAAAATTCGTTGCAAATCTCTTGCGAGTCGACATTTGTGGATTTCCTCGTACTGACTCCATAACCCTCTTAACATTGCCTTCGGTCCTAGATGTTCTTGGGCGACCATTTGCTTGTGGTTTAAATGTTGAACCGGTCTCTTCAAAACGCTTTAGCCATATTTTAATTAAATTAGCACTCGGAGCTTCACTAATTCGCCGTAGTCCATATTCAGCACAATATAGTCGCCTAGTAGCAATATATGAACGAGAGTTCTCGTAAAATGCGCGCACGCAAAATGCGCGACGCTTCCCGTCGAAGTGATTCAAAGCGACTAAAACTCCATGAGCCCGCCAACCCAACGATGTAGGCGCCCCCCCCCCGCACGCGCCTTTTATACTCCGCAAAAAAAGATGATGCAATATGCACGTTCTATTGCGCCACCCTGTACGTCGAAGACAGTGTTTACGCAGATAATCCCCAAACGTTGAAGCATTTGAAAACCAACATTCGTCAAGTCATCACTGAGGTACCGCCTGAAATGTGCGAAAAAGTGGTCGAAAATTACCTCAAAAGAATCCACTGCAGCAACCAATTCAGAGGCGGCCATTTAAATGATATTCGATTTTGTGCATAATGGCTAAAAATCCAACCATCACATTAAAAGACCGATGTTTTTCTTCGAGTCTAACGAACTATTAAATAAATCCAAAGTTAATAAAATCAAACAAAGACCTTTCTTCTCTTTCTTTTGTCTTTTTACGGATAAAGATATGCGAAAATACGCAAAACCCTTTATTGTTTACCTGAGATTATTTGTGATCCAAAAAAAAAAAAAAAGTTTTCGTAGTCAACGGGCAAACACTGAAAGTGAATGTCTCAACTTTTGTCATCGTTTCTGTTTTCAAATGAAACAATTTTGCTCCTAATTTTTCTCTTAAACAAATTACATCAGATTGTATGTAGCGAGTTCAGTAATTTATAAATGAAATCCTTATTTGCATAAATAATTTTCTATTGCACAGTCTAAATTTCAACAAGGCAAAAAGAACGTTAATACAAACATTTACATTTCATTAAATGAGAAAACAACTACAACGCACTTACGTCCTTTATTAACCCTCGCATGAGATTGGATTCCTATGTCTCAGATAGCGCAAAGTTACGTTTGTTTTCTTGACACAGCCAAAAGTTACGAATTCTTATCAGTTGAAAAAAAAAAAACGAAAACGTGCAGAATAAAGAAAAACTAATGTTATTTGTAGCGATACCTAATGGAATAAAGTTACTTCTGCGAAAAAATTTTAACAAATTATAAAGATCCCATGATTACTGCTACACCATGCCTTCATGCGAGTTTGTTCCCTGAAAATACTTAAAATTGTCAAACAAACGTTGAAAGTTGAACATGGTATATTTCTATTGAATTTTCAAACATCATAAATTTCGTAAGAATCCTGGAAAAAGTTACATTGGACTGTGAATTCGAAATCTCCCAGAAATTAAAATACGTATTCAGAAATTCTGCATTAATATGAACAATTTTTTCCACAATTTATAATAAATGATCTCAATTGCAATGATTTAAAGGTTTTTAACACAATTTACTAAACTCATTTCTTAACTAAAATAGGAATAACACATTGCCGTCCTGTCTTTATTGCAGGTAAGAAGATTATTATCACCGAATGTTTAATGTAATAGTGGAAAAAACTATGAAATATATTGTAGTAAAACGAAGTCCATTAGTTTTCCAATACATAGATTTAGTAATCAATATCTTGTAACCTGATTCCGTGCTCAAGAAACTACTAAGACAGTTTTATATTTGTTTGATTCAGTTTGAGTGCGGAAAAAATAAATAATATGAACAGTGAAACGGTCTTTGTGCTATGACTGCCAATCGTGTGCAATTCTGGTTTCGCCCACTCCATTCCAGTAACTTTGATGTAAAATAACGTAATGTAAGCACTGTCTTATTTGCGCACGAGCTAAACATTGTCATTTCACAAAATGCCGTTTGGAACCATTTGAATAAGGCTGGATACAAAAGAAGCTCAACGCACGGGTACTATACGTGTTAACACAGAATAACTTAATGGACTTAATGAACAATAATATCGATCCATTTCTGAAGAGGGTGGTAACCCGTGATGAAAAGTTTGTCAAACGGAAGTAGAACTAGCGGAAAATCATCTACATTGGGCTGCTCTTCCACGGCTTTAATTCGAGCTATGCCATCAACAATTGGACCGTCTGTAGGAAACAATCGCCAACAGGTTGTCAATTTTGGCCAATAGGAAATCAATTGTTTTCCATCCAGACAACACAAAGCTATGCACATCGATATAAAAAAAAACTTGCCAGAAGATCCGTGAAGAGAAACTTATAAAAATCGACAGTCTCAAATTTTTTGCCAGTAGAAATGAAAGTTCCTATAAGAGAGCCATAATGGAATTAATTACCTTCAAGGTGACAATAAGTTATTTGACTTTATTGGATTATAATTTTACTTAATTGGATTATAATAACCGTCCTAAACATAGTCAATATTATCCAATAATAATGGATTTGTTCTTACTACACTTTACATTTTTAACGGCTACTGTCCATTAGCAAATTAGAACAATTGCGTATTCCTGATAAGTGGACCGCAGCTTAACTCCCGTTCGTGCTGCACAATGTAAGGGTGGACAGTACATTTCCATATTCCGATGCAAACTTCTTAGTAGTCTCAGATTAACAACCGTTTTTAGAATTCAGTAGGACTTTAACAAATCTAATTGCATATCTTTTGAGGGCACCAATGTCAGACTCCAAAATTTATGGAATATATAGAAAGTATAGTGAACTGATATTCATCCAGCTTGCTAGTGCATTTATTTAAAGTTTTAGGGATACTAGAAGGGGAGCAATAGAACGCTTGGTTCTTATGAAATATTGTTCAGAAATAATTCACAATATAAATAATGCAAATTTATAGCTTACCTTCCTCTCAGAAATTATAGAGGAACCCTATATTTCTGCTAAATCTGTAAATTATTGTGGCAGGTATCAGAAGGGAAGTGGCACAGACACCGTTCATACTCTCAGAGCCAAGTTTACTAAATGCCTTAAAGTACTAAGTTGAACTGAATTTGATGCAATTAAATGAAATATTTCAAATTATGATTACATGGGTTAAGTTAATTTATGTGTGTGCGAAGTAGCGTAAAAGTCGTAGTCATTCGATTAATTTTTACAAATTTTGCAAAGTAATACAGAAAAGATATACAACTTCATTCCTTCGGGTAAGGTATAACCACTCATGGGATTGATGTTGATTTCTGTAACCTGTCAATTAGA
Organism: Philornis downsi; assembly: GCA_019455685.1. Classification (NCBI taxonomy): domain Eukaryota; kingdom Metazoa; phylum Arthropoda; class Insecta; order Diptera; family Muscidae; genus Philornis; species Philornis downsi. Next base: position 1,841,637 of record JAHXMU010000395.1, read on the forward strand.
AATTACTGAAGGGATATATTTTCAATACTTCAGTTAATTTGTATAAGAAATACAAAAATGGTGTGGAAAATATATCAATTTTTAGTCTTAGGCCGACCTTTGTCAGATCGCCTGATTAATTTCTCTTAGATTTTATCGAACGTAATGAACAAGAATTTTACTTGTTGCAAAAGTTAGACATTACAGATGAAAGATTGAATTTCGGAAAATCGATGAATTTAGTTCATTTTCATTCTCAGACCCTTTTTCATCAAACACTGGACGTATGCTGAATTAAACATACATACATGAGCATATGGTCAGTTTTTTCAAATTTTAACAAATATCATAAAACAATGCAGTCAAAAAAAAGTCTAGGTTACTGTAGCATGTCAATTAGAAATTACTGATGAAAACGGAATTTCGGTAAATCAGTCAGTTCGTATGCGAAATGCGTCTGGTCGATACGACTATGACAAGTGTGGTGAAGCTTCATAAAGATTTACAATAGTTGTCGTGATAACATGGCTCAATCGATTTAAAAAGTCATGACATGTAAAGACGCTTAAAAGAGACTTGGTAATCTAAATGCTTCGAAGTGGATGCTCAACATTTCCTTTGCAATAAACGGTGTTGTAATTCCGCCATTCCTTCTTATGAAGTTATAATTTCTTTTGTATTTTTTGGACGGACTACGGGAGAGCTTCTTATATTCTATGAGTTTGTGCTGGGTTTCAATTTTTAGGTCCAATGGCTACTCTTAACATCATTTTGGGAAATGTAAAAATTTTTTCACATTTTTACAATATAAATGAACAGTTTTTACAATATTTGATGTCATTAATAAAATGTAAGCTCAAAGATAATCCAAATATTGTTGCATTTATATTGCTATTTCCAATTTATTTACAACTAATATTACAGTATTTTTGTACAATTGTTACATATAAGTCATTTCGATATTTACCATATTTTACACATAAGTGGTTTGTTGCCTGTGACGGTAAAGGAGTCTATAGGCATATCCTTTTTAGTGATTTTGCCCAAATTTCTTTGAGTTCAAAAATTTTCTCCATCTATCCCAATTTATTTTCGCAAAATCAAAAAGTCGTTCCCTCAGTTCTTCCTTACAAGCTTTATTAGAAAGTAATCAATAATATATAAGTATGTCATGTGACGATTTCGGAACTTTAGCGACACAATGGAAATATTTTTCATTTCTTACATTGAAATAAAGTGGGAAAGGATAAACATAATTAATTTCTTCTTATTTCGTAGTGCAAAAAAATTTAAAGTTGAGACCAAATGTCCTTTCTTATATCATAGAGATTATCTTTACTTTGCCAAAACAGCAACATTGACAGAATTTATTACAACAAGCGTTAATGTTGGTGATGTGATGAGAGTTAGGAGAAATAACCTCCGATTCACAAGTTATGACATGCTGCACGAAACAATAAAACAATTGTAATTTTGGAACATATGAGCTTATGCAGGCGATAATTAATTTTGGCCGAATATGCCATTTTCAATGAAAAGTATCAGTGGTGCCATATCCAGTAATCTGTAAATGGGATATTGATTTTTTTTTTTCAATCATAACCTAATGGCAATGCTTCTCTCTAGGGAGTACCTTTTTTTGCTTATGAGATAATCCCGTCCGATATGTTGTAGGGAATGACGCTTCATTGCCTTATTTTTACTTTATACTGCATATGATAATTTCGTGATTGGTAGTAACTTACTGTTAAATTTTTATAACGATCAGCCAGTTAGTTGGGCGCTAGAATGAATTTTCAAATAGGCTATGGCACTCTCTTTTTCATTCGGACATATTTCTTTCTATATGTATATACGAGTATGCAGCATATGCGTCAAATTGAACTTACGTACCTTTAATGGTCCATCGAATATGACCGTACAAAATATTAAGTTATGTGGGCGATGCCACCCCCTTTCTTTCATTCTTTCATTTCATTCTTTCATTCAATCCTAACCTAATATAATATAAAGAAAACATAATAAAAAAGGGTGGGGCACCGCCCATTTTTTACTTCAACATATTTATTTTTATGACAGTATCACGACATGGCAATTATCCCTTTGATAATTCATCAGATATAGTCGTTCAAAATTGTTATTTATGCTCCAATCAAGAACTAATACAACCTATAATTCCTTTCCTAGCGATGTAAATATACTACAAAAAGTTCATGACAATCGGCTTAGTAGTTTAGACGCCTATTCGGAACAGAGATAAAGACATACAATCATATGTATGTAGATTGGAGTGTTTTTTTAGTATCAATGAAATATCATCTTACATTGGTTTTGGTTAACAAATAAATGTTAAAAATGTTTGAGAACCTATAAAAATTTCTTTTCAATTTCAAGTTCAATTGCGGCAGCTGTCAGCCAAAGCATCGTGGGCTTAACTCATCACTGTTAGACATTACAAAAAACTAGCCCGTAAAAAAACACTGTGTTTTTACTATAAATTCTTTATATGGATATGACAATGTAAAACCAAATTGTGTGACATATGTATGTAAGTCGTTCATTATTCGTAAGTCATCTAACAAAACAAACCGGTTTTAAGAGGTCGGACACAGAGAGAAATATAAAACAAAGAAATACATACATACATGGATTCGAAATCCCTTTACTTGTCAAGAAATAGAAAAAATCCAAGGCCTCACAGAAGAAGAACAGGATCAGCTTGTGGATCTGCCTAGTTGTGGCACAATGAAGAACATTTTTAATGCTGAGAAAATTGCAGACCTCTGGGCTACAGCACGCAAGGATTATAAAGAACTTGGAGATAAGGCAATGAAAAATATCCTTCCATTTGCAACTACCTATCTATGTGAACAAGCATTTTCCTCAATGTGTTTCATGAAAAACAAGTACAAGAATCGGCTTGACATGCGGTCGGATTCCAGAGTGAAAGTGTCAAGATTGGAACCAAACATTTCAGAAATATTGGACTCAAAGTACAGATTCAACTCATCTCATTAAGAATGGAAAATAAAAACGGACTATGTACTGATGGACATACATATATAAAATTCTGATAAAAAAAACTTGTGTAGTGATCAAAAATAGAATAATAACAATAAAGACAAAGTCTAACAACAAATTTATTGGTGCGGTGGGGTGGGGGTGGTAGGCATCTAGAACATTTCTAGCTTTAGGTTTAGAAATGAGTGGGGGTCCTTGGCATTATATCGAATGTATGAGGGGGTCCTTGGAAAAATATTGTTGGGAATCCCTGCTTTAGATGAACATGCAATAATTCTACATAGAAGGCTGTTATGTTTATGTTGTATCCGTCATTCATTGCATACACGCAGTTGTCCGATTTGAATCTCTTAAATCCCATCAAAATCAGTATGTCTGTTATTTTACTATTAAATTCTCTTGCAGCTTTTTCGAAACCGTATAATGAGCAATTTAACTTGCACATTCTTTGGGGATGTTGTTCATCTTCTCACTTATAAGTTTGTCAATATTAGCAAATTAATTCACCGTTATTTTTGTCTTGCTATTAATTTACTATTTCGAATTACAAATGCGGGCCCATAACCTTTGTAAGAAATATTTCTGTTCAGAACGACCTTCAGAGCAATAACAGAGAAACTTTTTTTTTAAATACAAATACCAAAGTAGAACAAAGCTGAGCATTTTCAATAAAAGTATATCGTACACAAAAATTATGCATTACTTATGGGTATTTTGGTTGCTGAAAATACTAAATATAAATATAAATATATTTTATTAGATACATCATAGGGAAAACGAGGTGGAGATTATCCTATCAGATTCCTAAATTGCATCTGTCCTTTTGTAAAATAATTAGTTTGTCACTTACATTTTGCACGTATTCTACACTCGTGGGCAATATGATTTCTTAATTTTTCCTTCTGCTACAGTTTTGATTGGCCTCATAGTTTAGTATGATATGTTCAAAATTGATGTAATTTTTAATACTGAGTGTCAATCATTCCTCTGGGATGACTTTTCAAATAACATTAAACTACAAATTGAACTGAAATAATATTAAAGGTTTAGAGCTCGCAATGCATGCTAAATTAAAATTAATTTTTTCTCATAGAGTTTAATGAAATAGCTAGCCATAGCATGTATTTGCTCAACTGCAGGTATACGGATTTATGACACATTTAATATTGAATTCGATTTTCTATATCCATCTCTGTTTTCTATTTCACTCACAAACCAATCTGTGTGGAGTAAATGTAAATAGAATTCATACATGAAAATAATTATAATTTTCCATTAAAAGAATGATTTATGCAAAGAATTCAAAATGCAATTAATATCAGAATATTGTGCTTTTGAATTTGTAATTGGTATATAACCGTATTATAAGTGTATGCATATATATGTGAATGCAATTGAATGTTATTTCGGATAAAATTGTTCTTTAGTTGGTATGCATCCTCCTTTCTTTCTCACCCGGCTGATGAGTTCTAAGGAATGTTTAATAAAAGACAGACGATGTCTAATGGCAGACAAATTGAAATCGTTTACATTTTCTGTTCAAGACAAATTATTTATATGAATAAATTTAAGGTGGAAGCAGGTAAAACTGGCCAGTCTGTAGATTTAAACGAGCAGTAGCTACTCAAGTGGAGCGTGATAAGTCTGTTTGTTGAATAGTTGGGATCCATGATATTACCCAATGTCAATCAAGTCGTACTTTGCAACTGCACAATTAGTAAATATAAAGTAAGAATTATTATAATATGTATAACATATTCACACACGCATTAGCCAGTGTCCAGTTTCAACACTTTTATTATTTAAAGAAAATAAAGCGTTTAACATTATTGTTTACAGCACGCTGGTGTCTTGAATGTTTGCAGACTAATATACTGCACAAATTTTGGTCATTGGTCAATCAATCATTTCCATGTTTCTAATTTCAAATTCATACGCAAATATCAGAAAGTCTGAAATATTTCCCTCATACCCATATGAGGTACGAGTATATATATGTATTTATATCTATACATTCTACGTTAAACTTTAAGATAATAAATTTATTATATTCAGGCTTTAGACACATTTGCCATGAAACCTGACGAAAATTAATTAACAAATATTTCAAATCGTTGCCGTAGTATACAAATTATAAAACGAATCTGTAATGAAATGTAGGATGAGGTATTTGTAGGTCACTTCGCCGTCAACTTTATGGCCCTATGAAAAGTTTCATGTAATTTATGTTAACATATAAGCCTTTCTTTTACGGATCTATTTATCACACTGCTTTAAAACCGCATTTTCTATTTTATATATTTACATTGTTGCATCTACAAACATAATATAAATTCTCATAAATCATTAATTTTTATTCTTAAATTATAAAGGCTGATACTTATAGTGTTTTAAAGGGTGTCCCAACAAGAACGCAAGATTTACATTTTAAATAAAACAATTGAATTGTTTCTCTGGCTGTATGAGATGTGGCGTCGTCTTGTTGCAACCACATGCCCTCCACATTCATTTCTTTAATTCTATGCACGAAAAAACTGGTTATCATTTCACGATACCGAACACTATTGACTGTTTGCGCTTGACATGCCTCATTTTCACAAAAAAGATCCAATGATTCCTCCAGCCCAAAATCCACACCACACAGTGACACGTTGAGCATGTATTTGCTTCTCGTGAATCACTCGAGGATTTTCCTCACCCCAAACGCGACAATTCTGTCTATTGACGGAGCCAATACTCAATTAACGAACTCCCTTCGCTGTCCATGGTCAGCTGGCTTCAGTTCTTGAGTCAATTGAAATTTGCATAGTGGATTTAGGGACACCAATTTGCTGAGCTCGGTGTCGAATTGAGGTGGATGGATGGAGTTTCACGTACAGCTGCGACATTTTCGGTCGATCGACCTGGTCGAAGGCGCGTTGTTGTCTTTACATCACTAACAGACCCAGTTTTGGCAAATTTATCCATTAATCTCTTTATAGTTGACTCTTTTGGAGCATTGTAGTGACCCCAAATTGATCGCAATTTGCGAACTGTAGCCTCTTTTGAGGGCTGTATGAAAACATGAACGGATTTGACCCATTTTTAATTAGCTTGGTCACTGATCCAAAAAAAATCATATGTACGAAGTAAGCTGTAATAAAAAAAGTATTATATTTCCTGTACATGCATTTAGTAATACGAATCTCGTATTGTGGGAGTGCGGTTAGATATCGCTAGATGGCGTTAAAAAGATAAAATTTCGTACTTGAAAAACTACTCAGACGGTTTTATGAGTGGTCGGTTCAGTATTGTTTGGGCGTTTTTTTTAGAAAACATGAAAGCTGGTTGAAAATGTGAGTAGTGTTCATATATAGGTATAACGTTTATACTGTACCGGGCAATTATGCGCAATTTTGGTTTCGTCGATTCCGTTCCGGTAATTTTGTTGTCAGATTGGGAAGGCCAATATCGAAAATTTCGATGAAATTATAGGACTGTTTCGAGTGTCCAGGAGCGAAATATTCCACAAAGACTGTTTGGAATCGTTTAAATAAGTCTGTGTACAGAAAGAAGCGCGATATATGGGTGTTGTACAAGTTAGCGCAAAGAAACCTCATGAACCAAATTTCAACGACGAATTGCTGCTGAATAGCAACAAAATCGATTCATTTCAGGAGCTGATGGTGTCTGATATAAAAAAATGGATCACTTGCGACAACGTGAAGTGAAACCCATCGTGGTCGAATCTAAGTGTGCGGTGCAAACGGTGACCAAGTCAGGATTGACGGCCGTCTACGTATTTGGCGGGATGGCACTCATCCATCTACTATGAGCCATACATCTAAGTTTTTATACGGATCTGTATTGTCAATAATTGAACCGTTTGAAGGATGAAATAAATCGCTCAGAAACATCATTGCTGACCATCATTGGCCAGTTGGAACAAAATTGTGTTCAATCAGGACATCGGACCCACACACGTTGATAGTAATTCGCTAAAAGCTCCAGGAACTTGGTTGAGAGATTCTTATGCGTCCTTCTTATATTTTCGACCTGGCACCACCAAGTGATTAGTAGGGAAAAATTCATTTCAAGAGAAGCTTCCGAAAATAAAGCGTAACAGTTTTCTGCCACTGGGGATAAGGTTTTCAATGAGAAAGTTATAATGAAATTACCATCGAAACGGCAACCAACTACCTGACTAAACGATGCATATTTAATCTTATGTGGGTCAATCTAAGCATGTTAAATACAGCCTACAACGGGATGCAAAGACAATGGATTTCTCTTTACTACACCTTATACAATCAAATTTCAGTTGAACCAATCAAGAATTAGAAGCGATTAGATTAGATTACGCTTGTTTGCCGTATTATTATAGATGCTATTCGAAAATATGGAAATTTGTAAAGCAGTGTGCAAATCAGGTTACAGAGAGTGGTGCACGAATCGTACTACTGTCAGCTGTCAATGGGGACTGTTATTTAAAGATGTTGAAGGAGTCTCTTACCCAAAACGGCGATGAAGGCGTATCCGTTTCAACAGTATTTAATTCCAGCAAGATGTAGCAACTGCACATATAACCAGACCGGCTATGGCGGAGCTCAAATGAAAATTTCCAATCAAATTAATATGCAGAAACTTCACTTTTCGCTGACCACCAAGGTCCCCTGACTTCTTTTGTATGCGGTTATATCGAGCAAGAGATGTACAAAATGAAATCAAGAAATTTGATTTGATGAATTGAAGCAATCTATTGGAACAATAATTGTACCGATCGCGACTTCAACCCTTCAATCTTCGACTTCCACGCAATCAATAAATTTTCTGATCAGATGTCGGATATACGTGAATGAGCATGGAGGTAATTTACGGTCTATCATTTTTAAAGCCAATACATAAAATAGAATTGAATTTTCTATACAATAAATCAAATACATTGATTAAAACAAAGTGATGTGAATTTCTTATTGCAGTGCTATTGGTGTGCCATCCTGTATTTAAATAGGTGACTTTGCACAAAATTGTGACAAAATGACGAGTTGCATAAAATACATTTCACAGATTTAGTTACTATTCTGAATATTCTGCCCTGAATTTCAGAAATTATTTTTTACATTTATTTTAATTATTTCATAGGTAATAACAGGTTATTAATTTTTCCGTTTTAAAAGTAAAGTTATACAAAACACACATAAAGCTATGATTTCAATGAAAGTTTTATTTCATTATAATGCCTGACTATATCTGTAAAAGCCTCCAGTCTCTTCATATTTCTTTATTATCTTACCAATTTCTAGGTCGAATATGACGACCATAATCAACCCCTAATGCAAGAAAAGTACCCACATTTAAATCACCATTTTTGCAGTAAATTTTAATTATTTTGACGCGTTCCTCGGTTGTTAAATGATCCATATTCGTAGATAACAATCCTATCACTAAAAAAATTATTCTTCACAGCTGATTGCCTTGCCAGACCGGCGGTGGATAACCCTGCATAAATAGCCTATTAACAAAAAGTACATTTTCAAGAATTCACTTAAACGTACTAACGCGTTTGTCATCTTAATAGGTGTGGTATATGCTGAAGAAAGCCTTACGAGTCTCAGCAAATATAAAATGCAAATGTTAAGCCTATAAAAATACCATCATAAAACATGAAATTACATTCATGAAAAAGATGTATGTTTATTCAGTCAACCGAATACACATACATGAAATGTTTTATTTGCTTCAACTTTTTCTGTTTGTATTCTTTAGGATGAAAATACAAGTTGAAAAATAAATCAAAATCTTATGTAAATGTCGATAATAATGAAAACAATAAAAAAGTATTATTATTTTCCATACAATGAATGTAATCCTATGCTTATGTATGTTCACAAAAACATTAAATCTTGAAAAAGAGGACGTAAAGACGCCCACACTATGGCTCCCACGTTCACAAAACGATAAGGCAACATATAAACGGCGCCGCTTTCCGCTAAACCCCCACTTTGCAGCAATGCTCCTTGTATCATTTACAAAATGTAGGCATTTGTTGGGACTTAAAATGTAAGCAGCACAGGACACAGGATTGCAAGCCATGGTTTGTTTGCCAAAGTATGTAAGGATATTTCGAACAACAACGTGAATTTATTTCAAATTAAACTGAGAGATATACTCGCAAAACAGAACTTTTGAAGTGTTTACGCGCATGAGTGGTGTGTGATTTACTGAACCACCCACGTACAATTGACTAACCGGCTTTCCTTTTTATTTTTGCTGTTGTCATTCTTTTTTGTTAAGCTTTCTCTTTCCCCTTGGTATCAAGGTCCATGATGCCTTTACCCCGATTGACTCATGTTAAAGTGTAGAGCATTCTTAAGATTATTACTCTTGTACACCCCGTAAGGTACGTAAGTATCCTCGAAAATCGAATACCCCGTGTTTTTTTTATTCACCCCAATTATTTTTGAAGAATCTACTTTGACCTCCAACATGAAGTATTCTAAAACGTTAATATGTGTACTTTCCAGTGCAAAAAAAAAAACTTTCCCAATATTAGCCACTGTATAAAATCCTTCAAGATGCACGAGAACGGATAAACGTGTTTAGATCTGTACGACGATCAAGAATTTATATATATTATGGAATGTCGGATGTGAGTTTCCAGTTTTACTAATAGAATGACAAACTTAGTACACCCGCCATCTTATGTGTCTATGGTGGAGAGCACGACCGAAGCCGCTGAGGCCCGCAGATGTGTTGGCATCATTATACATATACATCAGTATTTATAAAATACCAAACTTTATTAGTGTAAAATATAGGAAACCTGTTACAATTATTCATCTGTCTTCATTTCCATTATAAGCACAATTGATAGCTCTAATCATGCACTAGTGGGTTTATTAGGGCTGTTATAACACAGACTACCTTCATTCTCCACACGGAGACCTCTGTGTTCCTGTCAGAGTTGATAAGCTAACTTTGTCATATTAAAAACTTGGGAATCCCGTTTTTGTTTTGCAAGAGGTACGATGACTAGGCCCAAATATTTGTTTATAATAACCCATTGCTCAAAACAGTACGTAATAATTATACTGAATACCAACTAAGCCTTCATAGCCAACATGATATGTTCGCAGATATAAAAAAAATGAAAATGAAATAAAATTAAAACCACATTTAAAATGAACGGATCGTTAGGTATTGTGATTACACTGTAAGCCGTCTATGCTCTGCACTGATTTCCTCGTAGTCTGGCGGTCCCTGATAAGGAATCTCGTCAACAGAATTTCC
>JAHXMU010000395.1:1852305-1891495 GCA_019455685.1 Philornis downsi
TATATATATATATATATATATATGTATATATAGATATATATGTGTATGTATATATATGTATATGCATTTGATATGATACTTTTCACTTTAAAAATAAAGATCGTTACATATAGTACATTGTTGGCAGCTGAATTCAAGCAGAAAATTGTCTTATGATTGATGAAATGATATTGGTTTATAGTTATTTACATTTATTGCATCTTTTTGTGGCTTTGAAATTGGCATTACTAAGGTTTTTGACAATTGTTGGGAAAATCGTGTCCGATCCAGATTAAATTGTAGAAAGAGAATTGTAGATATGATGTTATCTAGTCGGTTGTAACCTTTTCATATTTGCAAATCTTTAGATATACGAGTATGATACGCCACTATGAGCTATATCCGATTTATTTAGGTTTTTGTAGAAACGTGAATAAATTTTCAATTATGTGATAACTCGATTCAAATTTCATTTCCTGTAAATTGCAGTACAGTTTGTTTGTATCAGTAATAATTTTATTTCGTTTAAATGACGTAAAAGTCCATCGCAATTCCACGTAATTAAGCAATAGTTGCAAATCCAGCAAATCCTCATCCGAGTCGTTGCATTCTTTATTTATTATTTTTGTTGTGATTTCCTCTTCGTTTCTTTGCTTCTTTTTATCCACATATACATACATATGTACATATTTATATATATGACAGGGCGAAAATTTAGTTATTAGCAGGAGGTATCAAGTATCTGTTGTTGCTTCAGGACTTTTGAATTCCATTGAGCGGTGTCTTTCTATCTGGCTAGCTGACAGACGTTATAACTGTCATAAATCTCTATGAAACTTTCACTCATTTCGGTCATTTACGAGTATATGGCTGATTTGACGCAAATATTCAAAGCTGCACGTCTTTCAAACAGTTATACGGAGTTCAGTCAAATTTGGCACACATCATATCTGTTATAAACTTAGTTCTGAGAATGAAAATTACTCTATTCTGTTTTTAATCCATATATTCTTCGGTTCATTTAAGTAAAATGTAAACAAATTTGATCCACCCTGAAGACCACGCCCCTTCGATTTTTCAAAACGCAATTTTTAATTTACAGGCTGCAGAAACATAGAATTTAGTCTGATAATTCGGTTCAAAACTTGAGAAAAATCAACCAAATAGCCACTCCCCATCCATCGTGTGACTGGCCGTGGCGCGATGGTTAGTACATGCAACTATCGTTCGCCATCCATCATTATTTGAGCGGCGGTCACCTTGATGTGTCTGACGAACACTTCGAGTAGTTGAGAAATCGACAAGCCTGGTAAATGCATCACAAACTGTATTGTTCGGAAATTCGCTAAACTGTAGGTCTCGTTGAGTGAGTCTAAAGATAGTGCATGTAAGTTCACTGATGTGGGAAGTTTTTCCATATCTCATACCTAGGGTGCTGAGTTAATTTTGACTCACATCTTACGTTTGGTGAAGTAATTTCTAAGAATGAAAATGGAGAGCATCGACACATCCCTTCTGGAACTATCCATATAAGCTGATCGATTTATGGAAAATAAGTCGTGGGCTGGATCAAAGGTGAAGGTATAAACTATGCAGGTCAGTGTGGCAGTCTGAATAGACAGACTCACTTAGACTGTATAGACCATTGTGATATAAGCTATGTAAGTCTGACTGAAATTGTTATACCGGCTCGATATTGACTTTGTTTCGTTATTTCGCGGACAAAAGTGACAAATGAGAGAATGTCTTTTAAAGTTCTGGCAGGTGTATCTGTTCCGTTGTAATTGCTTTCTGAACTGCGCTTTGTTGACATTTGTGCTTGGTTGTTTTTCGTTGTAGATCTGACATAATTTCGATAAGCTGTTCTTTACATATTTATGTTTATTTCCACATTTTACGCGAATGGGTTCAGTGTTGCAGCAACGTAGATAGATTTTTATTTGGCTAAGGATCACTTTTCTCTTTCTATCAAAAAATTGTACAAACGAAATTGGTCTATTATTTTAAGAAAAGCGAGAGTGTTGAAATACTGTGACTTACTTTGTGGTGGGTGAGAAAAATGAAAAAAGACTTATTCGAAAGCTGGGTATTGGTATTTTTTGAGCATAAGATCACGACTTGTAAACAATTTTGCTGATTGATTGACTGATCAACCGACTAAAGTTAGAATCACCAATGTACCAGTATGTGTCCCTCATAGAGTAGGCGCGCGACCAAAGGCAGTTTTTCAAAATTCATGGTTGCGGGGATAAAAGGACAGAAATCTGGTGCCAACGTTCAGTCCATTTGGCTGTAGCCAGAATCAACGTATACATCTAAGGCTAGAATCATGCAAATGTCAATCTACAGTAAGCATGCGACAATTAGAGATTTTTGTTCGAAATTTGTGCCTTTAGGAAAATAGTAAAAAGAGTCAACTCCGATATGATCAAGCAGCTGTAGGTAGATTCGTGAAAATTGGTGTTCATGTTAGATAAGAGATAAGCATTATTATAGAGATTTTTTAGAGCTCATAATTTATGGGGTATTTTTTATTCAATCAGGCAATAATCAAAAATTTAAATTTAAAAAAAGTCAACTGGTTGTGACTTTTACACCCATTCTGTGTAATATATTTAATAAAATGGTTGATATGTCAAGTTTCCTTGAGTGTTTGAAAATTAGCAAGATTATTCCTATACCAAAAGTATTGAATGCTTCTGAAGCAAAAGATCAATTATTAATAAAATCTTTGAAAAGATTATTCATACAAAACTTTTAGCATATTTTGATGAGAACAATTACTTTTATAAATACCAATTTGGTTTCAAAAAAGATTGTGACACTGAAGAAGCGGTAGTAAATGTTGTTAACTTCATATACAGTGGTTTGGATAATGGTTTAGTTGGTGTTGCAGGTATATTTCTTGATTTTACGAAGGCTTTTGATTTAGTTGATCATGAAATAATGCTGCAGAAATTAGAATTTTATGGAAGAGTAGGGAAAGAGCTGGAATTACTTAAAGACTACTTTCAAAATAGGAAACCATTTGTGCAAGTAAACCGTTGTGTTGAATGTGGAGTACCACAAGGTAGCTGTCCAGAGCCGTTATTATTTTAAATTTTTTTGAATGATATTTGTAATTTGAACCTTGTTGGTAAAATGTATATGTTTGTAGATCACGTTTGCTTATTTTATCCATATATATGTAGTTACGATTTGACTTTGAAAATTAACACGGAACGGTATATTGCCCTATTAGTTGAATATGCTTGATTGAATAAAATTGTTCTGAATCCAAATAAAACTAAATTAATACGGTTTGGACCACATGCCAATATATTAAATAATCATTTTAGTGTTTTAGTTGATGGTAATATAATTGCTGAAACCCATGAAGTTAAATACTTAGGGATTACTTTGCAAAGTAATCTCTCTTGGGATTTACATATATGTAACTGAAATTAAATCAAAAATAGCGCCGGCTATTGGAATATTATACAAAATGAAATTCAAATTAAATGTGGAAACTAAAGTATTAATTTATGAAGCCCTTATTCAAAGTCAACTAAATTACATGGCGTTAATATGTGGTTACAAAAGGACAAATGTTATGAAATCATTAGGAATTATACAGAATAAAGCACTGAAAATAATTTACAATTTACCAAATTTTCATTCAACTATATCTCATGTTTGTAAATCCATTTTGCCTATTGATGGACTTTATAAACATCAATTACTCTTGTATGTTTTTAAGAGTTTGAACAATTTTGACTATCGTACCATTAGTTTTTCCCAGAACCAATCGTTTATGTATACAAGACATCAATCAAATATAAGAACACCTAGATGCAGATTAGAAACTACTAAATAACGCACTGAATACATGGGTAGTTTAGAGCACAAAAATTTGCCTGTAAATATGAAAAGAATAAATAGAATATCTCACTTTAAAAGTGAACTAAAAAGTTTCCTTTTACAGAACCTAGAAACGCTTCTTATGTAATTGCGGATTTTACGACAACATTTTTTATATACTACATGTTTTTTTGTCTCTTCCTTCATACATAATTATACTTCTAATAATATTTTAATTTGTAATCACTTTGTACATGTTTTTTGCCAAATTGCCTCTAACATGCCTTAGCGGCGCTGAGGCCATTTTTAATCTGATATATATTTGTACATAAATAAATAAAAAAAAAAATAGGGTAAAAAGTGTCAAATCCGGTATGGTCTCTCAATGCCAATAACTAGAGCTAAAATGAAGAAAATTAGTGCTAATATTTCAATTTACAGACTAAGCACGTGTTAAGGAGGACATTTTAAGGAATAAAGACAGGGTAAAACGGGGGAAAAATGATACCATTGATACAACGATACCATCATCGTTCATAACAAACGGTGAACATGACATAAATGGAAAAAATTGAACCATAGACTCGATCTGCATGCCACAGATGAAAAGACGATACTTGTGGAGCCTTTTCAAGGAAAAACTATGATCGAAAAGGAACACACGTCTAAACTAAAGTACTGTAAAGTAAGCTGTGTTGTCTGAAATTTGAAGTTTTGGAAGACCAGACGGATGTGAATTAAAAAAAATCTGATCAAACGTTATATTTATTAACGTTATATTCATTAAAACTGGCAATAATATTCTTCCTGGCAATCCTTAATTGATTGCAGAATAATTCAACGTCCAATTTAATCTTTTACAGTACTTGCACGTACTAAATAGCAAACATTTACTAGTAAATATTTATATACAAAACATTGGAAAGAGAAATCCTTAAACTCGAAAATGAGTACTTACATACGGTGCCCATATCATTCAAGCATTTCTGGCAAATTTCGATATTACTTGTATTATTTTTATATATTAAAATCTTATTTACATAAATGCATACCCTACTTATTTAAGAAACGGTTTGACACACAAGATTTTAATTAAAGACGGTTTATTACTCAATATTCTATTTAATACAATTTATAGGTATGAACCTGAATCCCATACAAATATAGGTTACATTAGAGGTACCAGTAACATCGAGGTATCCTTCCGATTTCTTAGCATTTAACAAACTGCTAAAATTTAATCCAATCAACAACAGCTTAAGAAACTGCTGCCTATAAATTAGTGTTTACCGGGAAAAAATTCTGAATTTATCGGGCGTTATAAGGCGCACCTTACGTATGCCAAATTTGGCTGAGTTATGTGCAAATGCTTGAGAGACATTCAGAACATATGTAGGTTAAATTGTTTATTTGTATAGCAGATACCGGAGGGAGAGTTTTACAGAGCAGTACAAATCAATACAAAGCAGACTTCACATTGTGAAAATGGAATTTCAAAAATTCGATCAATATGCGTGAAATGCTATAGAAAAGGTACGACAATGTAGTTCATTTTCATTCTCAGACTACACTTTTACAAATTCCTTTAGTGTTCCAAAGTTCACCGAATTCTAACCAACTGGATGAAAGATATGACCGTGCTAGTATTTGAGTTAAATCGGCCATTTGTATCGGTAGTACCAGAAAAGTTGCTGTTATTATTTTTTAAAATTTTGCCAAACATTACAAACCAATACAATGGACAAAAATGCATGTTACTTCATTTAACAATTTAGGTTGAAAATTGAATTTCGAAAAAGTAGTCAATTTGTTTGGGAGGTACTGGAAAGGCTGGGTCAATATAACACCTTTACAACCGCTGGCTACGATCCGTGTCAAGTTTAGGAAGTTTCATAGAAATTTACGGTAGTCATTGTGTCCGTAATCTAGCCAGCTAGGCCATTTTTTAACCCATGAACAATTTCTTCGCAGTTATTAACATTCAGGATAACAATCGACCTTCTTATTATATTACTATTGATATCAATAAATTGGGTTTTAAGGTACCATTTTTGAAAAATGCGATGGATGATATCGATACTTTGGCCAATCTACTTTCAGTTCACTATTGTTGAAAAATCTTCGTGCATATTTTTTCAAATTTTATGTTATTTCTTTGGGGTGTTCTCTTCAAAAGTTTTTCCTTCTGACGAAATTCCACGTGATAGATTCAAAGGAGGTAAAAGAGCTATAAAAAGTTTTACATCCGTAATAGTTGCGTTATTTCTAGCTATTACTTCACTGTGAGCCTATCTGGAGATAGCACTGTGTAAACTCTGAACAAGTTATCTCTCAGTATGGCCTATCAAGACCTGAAGTTTTATCCTTACTGACACTCCACCTACCTATAAAAGAGGCTACACTACTTTATTTTTGGCAGTTTTGGGGTTTCATACCCAGAGAGAGTGTAATATTAAAATTTTTCCTTTGACAATCCCAGGTCCAAAAAGAAGGCTAAGACATCTTCTAAGGTAGGCGTCTGCTTTTTCTTCATTTTCTGACAGTCTATTTCAGTTTTAAGAAATATAGGATAAACAGAAACTCGAAATATTTGTCCTGCTTTTTGGTATCAAGCAGTTGTAGTTTAAGTTGTTTTATTACATACTCGTATATCATGTATCACTCTATACAGTTCAACAAAGTGATCCGTATTGCCGCTTTGATTAGGGTGCTTTACATACAAATTAGTCGATTTGTAAAAAAACAATGATTTCTCTATAATTTCAAAGCGAAAGCCAACAAATTATAATAATTATATTTGTAATAATTAAGTTCAGTAATGCACAATTTTGCTTCTTTGATATATGTAAATGTGTTCACCTGACTGAAATTTTTGTAGTGGTTTTGAAACTTAGTTGGTTTCCTGTCAAATGTTTTTTGAACTTTTAATATGTCTTTATTCTTAAAAGGTTATGACTTTTGCAATCCAAAAAGTCTAAAGAACCTATCGTTTGTCGGCAGGGGCTAAAATGACCCCTGAATTAAGTATACAATATGAATTGTTTGAGACTCAATTTGACATCAGTACACACAATATTAACATATAGCGTTATGCGGAATGTGAGGTATAGTTCGAATTGTTTGCTTACGCATACATATCAATTATTCTTTACATAAAGGAATAATGATATTTGTATATAAATATTTTCCCATAAAAGTATTTGCTTTAAGTTATGTAATTTCATTTTGAATTGACTTTCGACATTTTGCACACACTTAAAACATATTTTAATGTCAAAATAGGTTTACATATGAGAATAATAATGATAACTTACAGTTTTATTCCCCAAATGCTTGACTCTGCATCCCAAGTATGCTGACTTCCCCACCAATGACGTGATATTCTTTGGCATCGTTACATCAAAATACGGTTCGTTCCACCTGTGGCCGTGGACGTAATGACTTGGTGGAAGGTGTGTTGGTTTCTGATCAACATTGTTGTGGTTTGTATTGCCAGATAGTCTTTGGTAGCACATTGTTAAGCCTGCAAAAAATACAACATAAAAAAGAAAATAAATAACATAAAATGGAAGGGTTAATAACGAGCTTATTCGCAAGCATATCTAACTTCAGGGTGAATTTTACATTTTTTGTCATTTGAATAAACTTTTAATAAAGAGTTTTATATGTTTAGGAGCTTCTGTGTGGCAGAATTGATCAGACTACTTTACGTTGTGTTTTACGATAGATTAATATTTTACAATGACAATGTAGGTAAATGTAGCTCCGTTCATCATACACTAAAACAATATAGGTTTCTGGATTTTTGAAAAATTCCAACATGTCCTCAGCATAGTTTTGGAGCTAAAACTTAATTGTCAATTTATTTTATATTTATATTTAGTTACCAAGATTATACGCTTATTCTGTTTTGCTTATTCGACACTAATTGACAAATGATTCTGCAACGCAGCCAGTTATGTGTGTATGTAGCTGTAATGTAATTATTGATAAATAACTGTTCCACATATTAAAATTTCACGTTTAACATAAACAGAATATTAAACAAAGCATCAATATGCCATAAATTCTTTGGGCAGACACATGGCCATCAAAAATATTGCTTACCAATCATTCTGCAGACCATTAATAAATTTATAATTGATACTGATGCATTTCTGCAAGATAATTCGCTATTTATAGTGAATATTAAGGTTTCAAAGCAAATTGAGTGTAATAGTTTTCCGCCCATTGTTTACCTGATTAATATAATGCGTAATTTATAATATAATAATGAATAATTTTATAATCAATTGTGAAAAACTGAACATCAACATGTTAAGTGCCAATATTTCATGTTATGTACGAGTATTTAATGTCATAGCTAAGTAAACAAAAATCAAATTGACTTGTATCTCATGAATGGGACATGGGAGAACTTCCCGCATTCAGTGAGATTGCACGCATTCTGTTTTTAGATTCACCTAACACAATCTACAGCTTAAAGATGATTCCGAACGTCGTAGCTAAAGAAGCATTCAAAATACTTGTCGATTACTCGACTACTTGAAGTGGTGACCGCCGCTCAAGTAATGAACCCGCATACAGCCGGGTTTGAATAACTGAGTATTGTTGCATATTGTTGTTGTTGTTTTATATCAATACCATAAAATTATAACATTTCGCATAACATTTCAAGAAATGCCAAGTTCACATTAAGAAAGAAAATATGTCATTACTTCGAATAATTACTTAGCTATAAAATAATCTCAAACGTTTCGGGATTTTTGCATTTGGATCCATCCGCACAGTGTAAAATTGCGACCAGATTTCTATCGGTGTCTTTACCAGGAAAGCCCTTTTTCATAGAATTTTCGGGCAATGTGTCAGGAACACTGAGATCAGGAGAGGTTTGTGGCAGTAATTGAGAGGGTTTGGTAGCCGTTTAGGGGGTGTGGAACTTAGCGACATCTTGCGCTCTTTGTGATGGCTTTTCCGCTCTGTCCAATATTGTACTTACCACAGCTGCGACCAGGTAGTGATCTGAGGCAATATTTGTTTCGTGTAACACACGCTCATCCATGCCATGTCTTCCATCTTCTACCACGTGATTAATCTGGTTTCTCGTGTTATGAACATGAGGTATACACATCTATTTTCATAGGTGTGGCCGGCTATGTGGATCGAATTTTTTGATTGTTAGACTAAGGGCATCTTCACTCGTATGCTTCACTCATACAATGTATCTCTGCCTTTTATCAGGGCGTGTTCACAAATCTGCATAATAAACAATATTTATGTTTGATGCAGATAGTTGATACACGGTCAGTTATGGGTCTACAATTAGTTTCGGGCTACTTCCAAATGAATAATAATAAGTGAATAAGAGAATCCAAATCAGGTTTATCTCATCCCCCCTTCTAGTAATAATTGTCGTTATTAACATACCCCATGTTGGAAACCCTTCGGCTATAAGTCAAAAATAAATACAATGTCAAAATAGGTAAATGATCAAAAGGCATATGGTATATTTCTTTATTATCCTATCTACCCTGGGAATCTGCTAAAAGCCGCTACTGGGCTAGAAAATGTGACTGGTAAATTTGTAGTTAAACTTGCTAACGTTAATTAGAGCCTAATTAAAGGCAAAAATGGAAAAAATAGTGGCTTTTGCAAACAAATCTGGGCCCTTTATAGTAGTTTTTATCACATAGAAAATGTTATTGATAAACTTTAATCTCGTTCCCTTTTTTTGACAAAAAAAAATGTTAGATCCAAATCATCATTGATTCCCACTTTAACGAATTTCTGAGTTAATGAGTTCGGCTTTTAACAAGCGAGCTATGAAGGAAAGTCAGAAAAACAGACCTCGATAAACTTATTCCAGACAAAACAAACAGTGAGACTCTAGACTTACTCAACGAGACCTACAGTTTTACGACGAGACATTACGAGGTGGCTGCCGCACAAAGAAGGATGCGTGGTATCTTAGGTTGATTGATTCTACTATGATGTGAATGATAGCCGTGTATACCATCGCATCATCATCCGATTTTGATGATAATTATAAATAGTTTATTTCAGATCCGATGGTGTACAGAACTATATAATTTTATAACGCATGTCGAGTTGCTGACATGTTCAAAATTTGCATTTTCCAAAGGCTGTATTGATAACTAATATAGGGGTTTCGTTTCAAATAAACAAGTGGACTTTATTCGAAATAAATACATTCAAAACTGCTCCTACTCGTGAGAGTTGGGAATGTGTGGCTCTGATTACTAACAAATATTTTGAGCGACTATCGCCAGCAATATTGCCTGTCCCATGCTCATGCCCACGTCTCATTCATGAGGTGCAAGAGAATTTGTTTCTTAAACGCCAGATGACTGCTAAATTTAGTGCACCAGGATTTGATTTTAGAAATATATGAATTAAATTGCGTAACTCATGTAGAAACACCAGGAAAGCCCAAATTTTTAGCAAGCGTTGTTTAAATATTTAAGGATTAAGGGTAATATTGCAAAATTTAAATAGGCCAGAAGGAGTTTGGCAATGCCATCCATTTTCATTTTCAGAACTAAGTTTATAAAGTGTGCGAGATATCAAAAATGCAACTGAATTCCGTACAACAGCTCATAAGAAGTAAAGTTAAGAATATATCGGTCATATGTATGGGAGGAAACAGAAGAGCGGGCATTTTAATCCATCTTCATTTTCAGATCTAAGCTTGTCACACGCAGGAGGCTTAGAATTGAATATAGAAATATATGGATTAAATCGGTAGTTGGCAGTGGAGAAGCATAACTATGATTATAAAATGCATGATGTGTGCCAGTGGTGACTGAATTCCATACACTTGCTTGGGAGGTTTCATTCCAGGGACAAATGGGGTTGAGTCGGACATTCGAATGGGAGGTACTAAAACGAGGGTTTTAGATCGATAGACGTTAAAAGTAATGGGAGCCGGAAAGAACAAAGGTATTTGGTATCAAAATGTTTTCAATCTCAAAAAGAAAGAAATTAGTATAGAAGGAAGAAACTTTAAGGTGCAAATTTATTTGTTTATTTATTCTTATACCTTTAGTATTATTATCTTTATTACCCAAAATTCTCGATACTTATCAATCAATTATCTTATTTTATCAACGTTAATATAGGTAGGCTAACTATGTACCTATTAAAGTAGTATTGATGGTATAGCAAATGTGAGACAAGACGTAAATTATCTACAACTGACATATACATAATCAGAGTTTTGTATATTTTAAATGATATTCGTAGTCGTGATTACGAAAAATATATTTCCACAACCCACATATGGTGATGCAGTGGAACAATGAGCTGAGAGTATAATGGGCGATATTATCGAGACCACAAAATCTGTATGACTCTTTAGACGTATATACATTTACAATAGAGTAGAACTTATTTTCGAAAAAGCTTTACCGATGAATCGACTCTACTGAATAAAATATTTTTGAAGAAATATTTTAGTCCAATATGAAAGACCACATGAGGTGCATTTTATACACTGTCGGTTTTTTGCACTTTATTCGCTGTAGCAATGCGATAAATCGTGCAGAAATTGGTGAAGGCGCCCTAGTGTTTTCGTTATCGACGAGAGAAATGCATTTGATGAACTTTTGAAAAGTTTCAATATTTAAGAAATTATGTAACCGATCCGTGAAATGTTTACCCTGTCAACAAAATTGGACATAACACCTCACACTGGATAAATATTTCATATTGGGAAATTAGGAGAAAATAAATGAACAAACCAGTAAAGATAATTTAATCAGTTGAACTTATAAATACTCCTATCCTTGGTTCTTTTCACTGGAATTTAACCTGGCAAACCCGGAATTTACATAAAGCAAATACTTATTCGAAATATATAATAAATAATTTAGTCCACATTGAATCATGGTAAAATGCCTTAAGACGGCATTAACGTGTTAATTTTTAATTCTAGATAGATATGAAAAAGTATTTTGAGTTTTCAAGTTGAACAATAACAAGTCAACAAATTATACAAGATTGCCAAGTTATGTTATGCTCCGCAAAACATTAAGGCTGACCAAATTAGATAATGGAGCCTACGAATTCTAAATTCAAGACGTAAAACTAATTTCGATTAAATCAAGCATTTCGTAAGAGAGATACCGAAATGGGTGCGGTCAACACATACAGTTTTAGTTTTAAAGTATAGTACATGAAGAACTTACAGTATGTAAAGTTTTAGCGGATACACAGAGACATTTTAAAAATTTTGATAAAAATAATATTCCAGAGTTTTAAGCCATTTTGTTCTATTATGCGCAACTAATTTCCCGCTGTTTGCAAACGGATGGAGCCAACTGCAAGTGTTAGTCGATTCTATCAGAATCTAAACGTCTTGAGCCAAGCTTAAGCATATCGTAAACATACCGCCTCGACACAATAGTGATTTTCTTTTGACGTCATATTCTTTTGGTTGTGTGAATTTGTATGATTTTGTGCCAAGTAATCATTATATGCGGAAAGTATTGATTTTCTTTTCTCAATCGAAGAAAACGGCGGCTGAAGCTCATAAAGAGCTTCAAAACGTTTACAGAGATGCTGTTTTAAGTGAAGGTAGACAGAAAACCTCCGAAGATACTAAATTGACGGCATTGCTTGACGGGAATCCGTGTCAAACGCAGGTAGAGCTGGCTTCAGTATTAGAACATTTCCAAGCGATTGCATGTGATGGGAATGTTTCAAAGGCAAGAAACTTGCGTTTCTTTCGAGTTGAAGCCAAGGGACGTTGAGTGTCATTTTTTCGCCTATGAACAACTGCTTCAGCGACAAAAAAGGAAGGCTTTTCTTCAGCATATTGCAATGGGTGATTAAAAGTGGATTCAATATAGCAATCCAAAGAAGAGAAAGTCATGGAGGCTGTTTCAACGTCGTCGCCTCGACCGAATATTCATGCTGCGAAGGGTACGCTCTGTATTTGACATGACAAGGTCGGTGTTATTTATTATGAGCTATTGAAACCAAGGGAACAATCACTGAAGATCGTATCGACTTCAATTAACGTGATTGAGCAGAGATCTGCGTGAGAAACGCCCATAATACGCGGAGAGCCACGAAAAAGTGATTCTCCAGTATGACAACGCTCGGCCTCACATGGCCGAGCCCGTTAAAACCTACCTGGAACCACTGAAATGGGAAGTTTTATCATGTCCACCATATTCTCTAGATACTGCGCCGTCCTATTATCATTTGTTCCCTTCGATTGCACACGTTCTGGCTGACCAGTAGTTCCGCTCATATGACGACATCAAGGAATATATAGCCATTCCTACGTGGACAGACTCAAAAGATGAACAATTTTACCGTGACGGAATTCGACATTTGCCAGAAGGATCAGAAAAAGTAGTAGCTAGCGATGGGCATTACTTTCAATGAATCATTTGTTTGTTTTCATAATAAAGTTGTTTTTTTATGAAAAAAAAACAGCGAGAACTTAGTTGCGCAAGCAAATTTAAGCAAATTTATCGTGTATAAATTATTTTTGCCAAATATTTAATTTTGTTGAGAAGCAGCTGAAGGGACATGGTAATTTTGCTATTGCGCGTATAAATACAAGCATTTAAAGTATTTTTTTTTACCACGTGATAGTTTTCATGAAATATAATTGTCCTAAAGTCCATATTTCGATAAAGGCTACCTAACAAATTTAAAAAAAATAAAGTATGTTCTATTCTTTTTACGCCTATTTCGGAGCTTTCGAGCACTCAGATTCTAATAATAATAGTCAGATCCTAATAATAATAAGCCGTATAGAATGACTGCCACTGATTTTTCCTGCATCTGCGAATGTGTATGTGTGGTACCCTAAGAAGCGTAGCAATTTATTCCATTTTCGTTCAAACACGACACCCGCTAAATTAGTTAATGGAAGATATGCATTTAGGAATGTATGGGTAAAATTAGATTATTAGTTCCAGAGTTACCAGTTTATCAGGGTCTATAATAATAATAGAATTGACCAAAATTTAAATTCGATAAATTGATCACATTAAACGAGAGGCACAAGAAGAGGCATGTCAGTGCCATCCATTTTTAAACTGGCGCCACAGTTTATGGCAATATGTGAAGCCAACAAATAATCGTAAGTCATGGAGTTACTTGAATGACTTGCTTGACTGACCTTAAGGTTTACTGAAAATTAGAAACCAACACAATGAACAAAAATCTGAAATACCACAATCTAGAAAATAAATGATTAAATCGAATGCAACTAAATAGAAGATGTGAGCCAAGAACATGTGGGTTAAATGGATGTTGAAAGTAACAGCAGCAGAATGATTAATGTGACTACTTTTTCAAAATCAGCCGAGGATTATACACGAATACGAGTGGCAAAAATGAAGTTAGTGCAATCTTCTAATGAGTTGCAGAGAATATATCCAAATTATATGGCATGTACAGGAAATGGCGGGTCGATATATCACGTTTACAATTGTCAATACTATCTGGAAAAATATTGGATGTCTCCTAAAAATTTTCAACAGTTATCGCTGCCATCCAGTCAGACGCATATCGTTCAGTCGACTTAAAAGGTCTCATTTGGTCAAAAGATACTTGGCACCTTAAAGGATTGATTTTGGGTGTTATATTTTTGAAGTATCATGAGATATAAACCTTCTTCATTCTTCGAGTGAAGGAATAGAAATTAATATAATTTTTTGCTAAAGCAATCTAAAAAAAAACTGATTTTTTCACTTTATTGGTGATTTTTTTTTTTATCTTATTTGAACATAATTTCGATTCTTTTCCGTGTCATTCCAGAATGTAGTATTATGACCTTACCAAATATGAGACACATTTTAAAAATTTAAATTGAAGTGATATGCTAAGGGCTACGCTATTGTCCAACATTTATGAATGTAAGCGTATTTAACATAACATTTATAAATATGTTCCTTGCGCTTATTATTTAAGTTTTGGGGGCGGCCCAGTAGTTACCATTCACAGTAATAACGACTACATCGTGCACACGTCCAAGTGTAATGTAATTAGCAATGTTATCTGTGTTCTCGCTGGGCACTCGGTGGGAATCATCACCATCATACCCACTTCAGCAACATTGCAGTCCTAATAAGTATTATCATTGTTGCTGTGGAAGCAGTTTTGAAATTTTTGCATATTTATTCAGCTTTAAATGCAGATTTTGCTGTCCGCATTACAGCAACGATCTGATGTCGCACAAGGACATGGACCATAATTCTTCCAACTAAAATGCAAAGCTATAAATCAATTGTTGCACAACAAATTTGTCCCAGTGGTCAAAACCACAAAATGTATTCATAAATGGTGCACAATAAGAATGTTCGCTTGCCGACCAAAAGAACCGGATGCCAGAAATTTTATGAATATTTGCATCGTTCCGCATGCACCAATGTATTTGACTCTACACTCATTCATATATTTCCTAACGTACAATAAGAATGTGCGTTCCATTCGCCTGAATTATGAATTTTTGCATTATGACTATTATCTTGTTAAAGGAGGGCATACTTTTTCGTGTATGTAACTTTTGGTGTGTCGATTTATTTCGCAAATAGGTAACGATGCTCTGCACGGAAGTTGATTCGAAAACTATACGGCAGTCGCAACAGCATTTACATATTTAATTTACTGGTGATTTGCAATACGACTATAGTAATAATGTTGCAAATACATTTGGAAAGGGAATACAAATCGTTTACTCTTGCGAGTATAACACTCATAGTAAAGAATTAAACTATATTAGGGAGAGGATAATATTAAAATATTTGTTGGGCTTCCATACGCCTACTAATCGGTAGTTCTTAAGAACAAAATCTTTATATTTGATATTTTAGTGATACGAACCAGCTGTACTATTCAATTAAATGACGTTAGTCACTTTCCAAAGTGAAATACATGGAATGTGCTAGGGATGATATAACTACCACCTCAGTACAGAAATTTCAGTCAGGCGGACTGACTTACAAAGAGTGCCAGAAGAGGCGTAAACTCTGAATGCTCACACTGCATTTAGTATAATTGAGTGGAAGACGTGACCTAAATTGCATACTTTGTATGGATTTTTTCACATTTTACAATTCCATTTTAAATTCTATTGACAAAAATCTAAGTCAGCAGTCTACACAGACTTAATAAGGTAAGTTTGTATGAGAGATTCCCCATAATACCCCAGTCCATGTTTATTCTCAGAACTGACTTTTTGGTTAAATTTCATGCATTTACATGAAAGATATGAATGCCGATTTTTCTCAAATTTTGTCAAGTAGTATAAAGCAATATAATGAACAAAAAAAGTTGCTGCAATCTACGAATTGGGACTTACATAGGAAACAATTGATTGGGAGTTGCCAGAAGGATAATGGCAATGCGGATTATTTTAATCTTTATACACTATTTAACCAATCGCTTAATGTGTACATTTGACTAAATTAAGTGCAATTGTGTGAAAGATATTAACTTAAGAATACATACGTTAAATTGGTCATTTATATAATAGATTTATATGGAGTACCAGGGGCGTGATTAGCTCCGATGTTTTTCTCAAATTTTTTTTACCAAGAGTTATAGGGGAAAATAATAGATTAGAATTTATGTCTCTGTCATTTACATATTATGAGTTACAGGAAAACATTAAATTTCAGAAAATCTGTCAATTTATATGAAAACTGTACCAAGTTTTAAGAAATTTCGTAAACGCAGTTACAATGTCTACCAGACATTCGGCCAGGCATATGGACATTGCTCAATCAACGTAAAAAGACAATTCGTGCTAAATTTTTGCAAAGTTTGATGTAGATTGAGGTTAGGTAAGGTGTCTACCAGCCAGCCTGTAAAACACACAAATGGACATCAATTAATTGCCGTGAAATGTAAAGAAACTCAAAAGGTATGAATCAGGGATCATATATATATTAACTGAATTTCATAAATTTCCACTCAAATCAGGTATTTCGGCAGTAAACGAGCAATCGACAAATCTAGTGAAAGTTTCTCAAATCAGCATTCAGAATCGTCCTTAAATAATGGTTGCCTTTAAATTACTAATTTTCTTTTATTTATTTAATTTCCATAAAGCTGAAATATATTATAGGTTTATGTGGTAAAACTTATTATGTTATTTAAAAAAAAAAAACAAACTTATTTATTAAGAGAAAAGTAAAATTTCTGCATAATTATTTCAGCTTCTGGCACTGTAGGTGAGAGACCCATTCATATACCGATCGACTCGGAATCACTTTATATTCGATTTATCCAATCCAGCACATACTCGTACATTGCGATTGTTGCAAAGGAGAAAACTCCTAAATATGCATGATATCAGTCCATTTTTCCATATAGCCTCCGTAAAAATCGTTTCTCGAAGCTACAATTTTGCTTACAATTTAGTTAAGTTTTTCATATATTCCTTATTTTGTTATCGTAGCAAACTTATTGAAAGTAATTGACGTCGGTTTATGTTTTAGTGCAACCTCCATACATATGGACCATCAATGCTTGGTCTTTTCGTCACCAAATATCGAAAGTCTAAACCGAGTATAACATAACGCGTGTTTGCGTCTATTCGCCTGTTGGTTCTCTAGTACGTATTTGCTCGGAAAATGCTTTGTAATGTGCTTTAAAAAAAACGTATATGGTAGATACTTCGGAACTAGTAATTGACATCATTTTTACCTATCGATATTTCCGAATCGCTCAGACCAACGTTCACTTCTCTCCATATTTGCTTTAAGTTGATTATATTTTGTATACAAAAGTGAGTTAAAATTTAACGTAGTTAATGTATGATTCACAACTAGAGAATTGCTAACATTTCCTTCACTTTATTGGAAACTGCCATGAAATTGGCACATTCAACAACACATATGACTAAAATCCCAATACACAACACATGCAATGTACACACACACACATACACACGCACATAGAAACAAACAATATTAAACTCTATTTGTTCACAATTTCTAATCTAAATTATTGTTAATTAATGTTAAAATTTTGATAATAAAACATTTTATGGCCACTTTTGTTATTTATTTGTCAGTTTCCAATACCACCCCTCTCAACATACATCAATTTTGGCCAGTCGTATAATTTTGTAGTAAACTACTTCTCAAACAAATAACCGTAACGCTAATATGTTGTTGTTTTCACAACTTTTGAATCGTTAATCGGAAACCGATAAAACTTCGTACAATACAGTTTCATAACACATCCTAGCTTAGGACTGAATTAGCTATTCAAGTTCCTTCTGAAATCCCACATTAGGTCGAAATTATGTCAGTCTTGATATTATTTTGAGCGTAAGGTAATTTGTCATTCTCTACTAATTTTTCTAGCCATTAATTTTACATAACATACAAGGACGCTCCCAGTTAGAAAAAAATTATTTTGGCGAAAAGTGGCAACCCTATAAAACATATTTTTTAAGTTTCAAAGCGCCACGTTGTTGTTGTTTTTGGCCATTTAAAGGTTTCAATCTAACCAGTTTGGCTAGCGTGAACTAGCTGAAATGGTAGGCATTTCAAAAAGTGATATTCATCGTATATTGACCGAAAATTTGAAGATTAGAAAGCTGTGCGCAAGATGGGTGCCGCGTTTGCTTTCAATAGAACAAAAAACAGCGTCATGAAGATGTTTCAGTAGAGTGGGAATGTTGGACCGCAATAAAGCCGAATTTATGCGTCGATTTAACCATGGATGAGACATGGGTCCACCACTTTGCATCTGTGACAAATAAACAGTCAAAGCAGTGGATTAGAATTGGAGAATCGCATCCAAAGAAGGAGAAGACGGTTCCATCTGCAGGCATCTGCTTTTTGAGATGCGCATGGAATTACTTTTATTGATTATCTTCAGAAATGCAAAACCATCAACGGCAAATATTATACACATTAAGCGAAAAAAATGTTGGTTTATCAAGAAAATGCTCCAGTTCAGATATCCATTATATCCATTATGCGATGGTCAACATTAATACATTAAATTTCGAATTGCTTCGTCACGCACTTTATTCGCCATATTTAGCTCCCTCGGACTATTTTCAATTTCCGGACTTGAAAACACGGCTCAGTGGTAAATGATTTGCCAATAATTAATAGGTGGAGTTTGCGGTTGATGGCTATTTTATGGAGTTTAACAGTCATTATCATAAACGGGGTATAGAAGCTATCGAATGTCACTGGAAAAAGCGTATCGAGCTAAAAGAAAATTATGTTGGAAAACAAAGAATATTTTTTCCAACTTTGTTGTGTCTTCTTTGTTAGGTCGGCTAGTTTTGGGAGAGCCCTCGTATTAAACACGAAAATAATTTCACATTATTACTAGGCTAATGCCATTATAAATACTGTTTTCGAATGCTATAAACATAGTTTAAACAGAACGAGGTTAATTTAATTATTAAACTTGTTATCAACTAGTAAAATCTTTGGTTCTTTACGTTTATGAATAAATCATAAATCAAACCAGTTGAATTTTGAGGAAAGGATGTAGGATGGGGTATTTATATATGAGATCAATTGACCGAAATTTCTGTACTGGTTTTTTGATTCATTCCCTGTTTTCGATTTTTGTCAGGAAACGAATTTTAGAAGCAAAAAGAATGATGTATGAGAGATCTTCTCACATTCAGTGAGCTTAGTCGCATTCTACTTTATGATTCAAAAAAACATATTTTTTTTTTTTTTCTTCATTCATTTTCTTTATTGGATCTTTCTTACGAAATTTACAATATGTATTCAAATCTTAATCCTATCTTAAACTAAAGTATCCTGCCATTGCCGGATCTTGTTTTTGGCGAACAGATCTGTTATCACCGGACCAAGTCTAGCGTGTCCTTTCTTTTTAGCCGTATATGGCCGGGAAAATGCTGAAGGTTTTGAGCGAGTGGGTTTGAGTGGGAGGACAACTTCGATATATATGACCTGCTTAATTTTTTCATTTCCTCGGAAATATAAGGAATGTTTAAATCTTTATGTATGTTATCATTCCTAACATACCATGGGGCACCACAAATTTGACGCAGTATTCTTGACTGTCTTCTCTGCAGCTTATTTATGTTAGAAGCCGATGCCGTTCCCCACAACTGGATGCCGTATGTCCATATTGGCTTCAATATGGTTTTGTAGATGGTGATTTTATTTTCCAAACTGAGAGTAGACTGGGAGCCAATAAGCCAGTGGAGTTGAGCCATTTTTAAGTTCAATTGTATGATTTTTGAGTCAATGTGATTTTTCCAGGTGAGACGTCGGTCAAGGTGAATACCCAAATATTTGACATGGTTATGAACGGGTATGATACTACCGTGAATAGTGAGGGCTGGGCAATTGTTCTGTCTAAGAGAGAATGTAACCTGTACACTCTTAGTGGCATTTACTTTTATCTTCCACTTTTCGAGCCAAGATTCTAATGTGTATATATGAGACTGCAGTTGTCTAGAAGCCATTAATGGGCAAGTGCTAGTGCTCATGAATGCAGTGTCATCAGCGAAAGTTGAGGTTTGAATGAGGGATTGCACAGGCATGTCAGAGGTGTAGATGGTATATAGTATAGGGCCTAGTATACTGCCCTGAGGAACTCCTGCTGAAACTTTTCTTTGAGTTGAAACAGAGTCTTTCGATTTTACTACAAAAGATCGATCCTTCAGATAGCTCTCCAGGAGCTTATGGGTATTTGCCGGTAGAAAAGAGACTATTTTGTGAATAAGGCCTTCATGCCACACTTTATCAAAGGCTTGGGAGATGTCTATAAAGAGAGCTGAGCAATATTTCCGATCTTCGAAAGTTTTTCTGATCTGGGTTACTATACGGTGTACTTGTTCTGTCGTTCCATGACCCTTGCGAAACCCAAACTGGTGCGTGGGTATTACCTGGTTTGCTTCAATATAGGGGTACAATATTTGGAGAAAGATCTTTTCAAACAGTTTAGATAAAATAGAGAGTAAACTTATGGGTCGATAGGATGTAATTTGTGACAGTTCCTTTCCAGGTTTTGGGATCATTATTATTTCAGACAGCTTCCATGATTGAGGAAAGTAACCAATTCGAAGTATAGCATTAAATATAAATAAAACTAATTTGAGGATATTGTGGGGGAGTTCTGAAATCATTTTCGCTGTTATTTTATCGTGTCCAGGAGATTTATTCATTTTCAACGAGAGAACATTTTTCTTTAAGAGAGATAGACTTATTTTCATTGGATTTGTGACCATTGGGCTAATGATCGTCGGATTCACACGAGAGATGGTATCGTTAGGAGTAAATACTTCTTCCAGATGATCAGCAAATTCTTTTACTTTTTCATCAATACTCCTTGCCCAACCTCCATCTTTCACCCGTATTGGAGACTCCTGTGTTATAGGACGCTGTAGTTGTCTTATGGCCTTGTACAGGCTATAGTTAGTGTTTTGTGTGGCTCCTAGACGAGATAAATAGCGGGCTTCGGAGATTTCTTTTTTTTCATCCAGAGTTGACCTCAGTTTTGACTTGCACTGGTCGAGACGAGCTTTGAGGTAGGGAGATCTGTGCTTTTGCCATCGTCTTCTCGCTTTCCTTTTCTCTTTGATTAGAGATTCAATATGACATGAGGAGTCATTTTTTGTTTTAGCATGGACCTTGTGCGGAGTTGCCAAGTTTGCGGCAGTTGTCATTGTGGTAGTGAGGACGTTGATGGCAGACTGAATTTCATCTGGTGTTTTGAGAGAAAAGTTTTGCCACAGATGAGAGCTTATGTACATCTTGTATCTCAATCAATTTGTATGCCTGTTTGGAAAATGGTAAGAGATTTCCGGGTTCAAGGGAATGTTAAATACTGTGAGAATTGTGGGGGAGTGGTCTGATGAGAGGTCAAGGAAAGGAGTAACGATGATGTGTTCTCTTGTTATGCCCTTCATAACTGCAAAATCTATGAGATCGGGTGTTTTATTGAGACCCGTGGGCCAGTATGTTGGTTCACCTCCAGACAAAACTTTTAGACCTGAACTCGATATAGCATTCAGCAATTGCCTGCCCCTGGGGTTGACGAGTCTAGACCCCCAGAAGGTATGTTTAGCATTGTAGTCTCCGGCTGCTATAAACTTGTCGCCGAGAGTAGAGAAAAAGTGTGAAAACTGGTCTTCGCTTATAACATATTTGGGAGGGCAGTATATGGAAGAAACTATTATGTTTAATCCAGTTAGTGCAACTGAAGTGGCTTGTATGTGATCAGTTTTATATTCGCGTAGAGGGAAGTGCTTTACCTGATCATTAATTATTGCAGCTGTTCCTCCACAAGCTCTGCCACTGGGATGTTTTGTATCGTATGTTGAGTATCCATTTATTCGGAAGCAATTTTTTAACGAGAAATGAGTTTCAGAGACTAAGAGAATGTCAATATCTCGGGATTTCAGAAAATACTCTACTTCGTTCTTATGTTGGGTGAGTCCGTTGGCATTCCAGTAACAAATTCTTATAGAGTTCATTTTCTGGTTAATAAAACTTGAATGAGCATATTCTGGTTTCGTAACATTTCTTGCATAATCCCCTGCATATTTGTCATGAAATTATTCATAGTTTTTATGAGGGATTCGATTGAGGTTTCAATATTGTTTTTCTGCGGAGGAGCTTGAGGAACCTGATTTTTGAGAGTTTGTGCATATGTCATTTGAGTCGTCGTTGCTGAATTGACATTTGAGACTGATGGATCTGGATTTGGGATACACATAAATTCTGGCATTTGAAACTGAGGAGTTTCCTGCCTTCTATGAGAGAGCTTCCTCCTTAGTTCTATGTACACGGGGCAACCTCTATAATTAGCTGTGTGGTCCACAGTTTCCACATTTCTTCAGACTGGGATCTGTTTTTGGTAACTTGCATTCTGAAGTTTTATGAATACTTCCGCATATCACACATACTGATGGTAATTTGCAGTAAGCTTTAGTATGCCCAAACTCCTGACAGTTTAAGCATTGAGGAGGGTCTTTGCGCGAGTTACGTTACCGTCTACAACACCCTAACACCCCAGCCACTAAGCTACATCACCATACATAACACCCTAACATAATTCCATAGAATTAAGTCAATCTAAATACCAATACAATTCCATAGAATTAAGCCAACCTAAAATACCAATATAATTCCATAGAATTAAGCTCCCTTCCACCTTCAACACCTGTGTGAACCTCTTTGACCTATCCAATGCATTTCCTCCAATAATTTTAAGTAGACGCTGTGCAAGCATTTTTGCTGACACTTCGACACTTCCGCTTGCAACACATTCGATAAAACATCTTTTACATTGTTAGCATAATACACATTCATTTTTAGAATTAAAACATCTTTTGCATTGTCAACAATATTAATTAACTAAGGAAAAACTTAAACGATTGATCAAGAATCAGAATAAACTTGATAGTAAAAGTGTAAAGACGTGTTTCATTGTGTGAAAGTTCCCCGTTGACGGGAACCAAATATATTTTTTTTTTAGTGAAGTTGTTTACTTACAACTTAACTCGCGCTATCGGTTCCTCAACTGATACTCTGCGATGAAGCAGATATCTGAGATTGTAAATTGGGTGGGGTTCATTTTTTCCTTTCATGTGGGCATAGTCAAACGCTATTTCCACCTTAATCATGGGCTGAGGAGCCTTGAACTTATTGAGTATATTGTGAATGGATTTCACTTCGTAACCCTCATTTTCAACGGCCTCCTTTATTTCCTGTATGGGAACGTTGCTTTCAATGCCCTTGATTACAACTATTAGTCCCTTGGAGCTTTTGAGTTGGTAAGTGTAGTAATTCTTACGTTCCTGGTCAAAAAATTTGGAAACTTCGCGATATTTTTCTTCCGTATATGTTTGAACTTTTGTCTCCAGCACCTTCCCCTTGCGCAGGGACACTACATGGAAACCGTCTTTTCCAACTAAATGAAATAATCTGTTTACCAGATTGTTAGAGATAGCTTCCCTTAGGAATATTGGGGGAGGTTTTTGTGCTTTCTTAGGTTGTGATTGCAAATTTTCTTCTTCTGTGGCCAAAATTGCGTAGTAATTTTGACCTCTTGGGTCAACCTGCGAGGGAGGGATGTTTCTGGAATACTTCGAGTTTGGAAGTTTTTGGCTAGACTTTGGGCTCAATTATCTTTTCAGAATGGGAAAGTAAACGTCTATCCCAGTTTGAACCGTTTCATTTTGAGGTTTTTGTTTCGGTATAGCGCCCTTCGAAATCGATGTTGCCGGTTGAGTAGCTCTCGCGAGAGTTGCCACTATATCACCGTTTGCACAAATGTTAGGTGAAATATCGGGTATACTTTTAGGCGAAATCTTAACTTGGGGCGAATTGATTGTTTGTGGAGCATGGGAATGGGAAGTACTTACGGGCATACTTTTAGGCGGCAACATATTTTGTCCACTTGCCAAACTGTCATCATTGTTTGGAGAGATGTGAGCTGAGGGGGAATTCATATTGACACTAGTTTTCGCGGTTAGGAAGGCACTGTCATCTTTTTTGTTTTGGGATGCACTTTTCTGACACTCGTTTGCATTTATTGAGAGATACGCATTTCTGCCGTTAAGACTCAGACGTCTCTCTGAGTGTAAGACACTCATATAGGCACTTTTCGCCTTAAGATATGCGAAATGTAAACTATATTTTTTTGCAGATTTGTTGTGATTGTAATATTATAAATTGTATATTATTATCACTGCACTGGGGAATTTTGATTTAGCGTCTTCTGACTGAATATTTTTTGGGCTAAGAGTATATTTAACCTTTTTTATAATTATTTTTCTAAAGCCGATGCACAAACACGTCTGTCTGCACAGAGAGAAAAATAGAAAATCCACATGAAAAAAAACATATTGTCATAAATTTTTGACGCAATTAGATCAAAGCGTGAAAGTCTTGATTTGTTTATTACAGACTGAAAAGTTGGAGAATTTGGTTATATCCGCTACAGTTATAACGCTTTATTAACATACCAAAATTTTTCTGAAAAATCTTGAAATCACTTCGGTATTTAAATTGATATCGATTTTTTAGTAGAAAACGAGCTTCTAATGAATGAGTGAGAATTTCACGCGGATAAATAAGTAGACTTAGACTTAGACTGTATAGTACACTGTGGTACCACGGAAACTATAGATGTGGATGCCCCTAGTTTCCCTCGTTAAACCATCCTGAGCGCCTCGAGAAGCTCTTAAATCGGACAATATCTATATCATCCAGATCTCCTGGGTCCCTAAAAAAATAAAAGCCCAGTGTTGATCCCTGACTGTTCGCCAGGGCAGGGCAATTGCAGAGAAGATGTACTACTGACTCCTTCTCTTCTTCATCCTCACAGCTCCTGCAGAAGTCACTAGTCGCAGCCCTCAATCTCACTACATGTCTTCTAATCAGACAGTGTCCCGTCATGTCGGATACAAGCAATGAGACGTCGGGTCTTGATAGCGACAGCAGTGTGGTTGAACGCTTCAGATCTAGATTTTTTTCATAATTTCAGATCTAGATTTTGCTCCACAATATTTGACAAAGTCTGAAAATTTCGACCAATTAACTAATGCTTTTTGATCGATTTAACTATTATATTTGACTTCATATCCCTAGTTAGCCGTTAGCTTTCGTACTGTTCGGCTGATCGGTTATGGAGTATAATATTAGTTTGTTGAAAAAAAAATTATTAAAATTTATTGCAAAAAAAAAAAATATATAAGTAAAATGAGTAAAGTAAGCCAAACCGTTGGCTCGTCGTAAGGCTAAAACTTCAACCAGAAAACATTTATCTACTATTTTAAATATCAATTCAATTGGTCCAACATCATCAATCAATAGATACAGTCATCTATAAAGTCTGGATGATACGCCAGAAACCAATATTGCACTGGCTGAAATACCATACAAACCTCCAGCTGACGTCGAGGTACCTTTTAGAGAAATTCAACACCTTCTCGTACAAGAATGCATATATAAACAGGCATCTATCGGCACCAAACTATTTCCGGAAACTCAGACAAAATATGAATTCTATAAAGTTTAGTTTTCCCGTAGAACATTTAACCCAATCACGTGGAAAAAGCACAAGCCTAAGAAAAATAACAATCCAACTTAATGTTAGAATTGCTTAATGTATGGCCACGATGGAGAACACTGTAATCGTCAGCCGGCATGTATGACGTGCGTTAATCAGCATTCTACTAACGGCTGTCCATTCACAAAAAAATAATAAAAGACCTGTAGCTTTTTCATGCTTCAACTATAAGAAAAATGGTAGAGAGAAAATATCATTCAGCCAATGACATTAACTGCTCTTACCGTGCCCTTTATCGAGAAATAAGGTCAAGAGCAACAACTCATCAAACTGCGAGAACCACGTAATGGTTCTCCACGTAATAAATAGTTCGCAAAATTTTGAGAACAATCAAAATAAGGGAGGTTCTTACGCCGAAGTTATGAGAGGCGCTAAAACTGATCTCTTGATGAGCTTAGCAGATGTACTACAAAGGTACAACAAATCCAAGTTGTTATATCTCTTCTTAAATATGCACATGGAATCAGACAGAGCAACCAGTCTTTTACTTCTTCATTGCAATGCAAATGCAAATGGCATTACCACATAGTTAGAAGTTCGAAAATTGGAGAACCCTATCTCAACAGACACAATTAGCGGGCATAAATTAAACATTCTTTAAAGACAACTATTGTCCGTTCTTTCAGTAATATATTCTGCATCGCAATGATATAACAGACAGTAGGTGAGATGGTGTTGCTCTTTTAATCCACAAATCTGTTAAACATTAGCTACTGCCAATTACAAAAATGTCATCAATAGAAAATATCTCCGTTGAAATTAGCGTCAATCAACAAAACGTTGTTATAAGTACTGCATACTCTCTCTCTAAGTACACTGCCCAATTTGCTGATGATTTGAGAGCACTTACATCAGACAACAAAGATTTTATAATTCTTAGAGACTTTAATGTAAAACATATTTCATAGAATTGACCAAACAATAATACAGCTGGTGTAGTCCCGAACCGTTTACAACACCCGCGCAATTTTTTTTTTGTATACTTTCCGGATGAACATACTCTGTATCCCCACCGAACCAACAGTAGTCCATCAAATGTAGATATTGTTCTAAGTAACATATCCCTAACCATGAGATTAAAAACATTAGATTACGAAATACCATCGGAGCACTACTACTGCTGCTCTACCTCGCAATGTTATTCGATTTGTTGGACTCCGTGAGAAATATGAAAGGAAACAACAGCGCACCTTTAACTTTCAGCAAAATAATTTGTATGGTCAGGTCAGTGTGTAACGTTTTTAAGCAATTTTATTGATAAAAATAATAAATGCTGACCGAAATAAGAAATGGTCGACACTCCAAGAACATCTCGATCCTGTAGATAAACAATTTTGAAACGATAAACCGTTCTTTGAGATGTAACAATAATAGGAAAATTCCCATTTTAGTGGACGGTCACAATAAGCTGATTACAGACGAAGAAAAAGCGGAAGCACTAGCAAACTCATTTGCCAACACTTACGAGCTTACTCTGAGCCACACTCCTCCAAATGATAGCAACGTAAACAAAGTTGCACTAAATTTGAAAACTGAGAAGAAATCACTAAACGGCTCTATATGCATCACCACACCTGAAATGTCTATCATAATGAGCAAATTAAGATCTTCAAAGTATCCAGGGTTCGATGGCATCCCAAACTTGTTTTTGAAAAATATTCCCATAAAATCAATAAAATTGTTGCTAAAGTAATAGCTATTTGCAAACCCAACAAACCTTCAAGCGATCCAAGCAGTTATAGACTAATAAGCAATTTAGGTAAAATATATGAAAAACTAATTCGTAACAGGATGGATGAGGTTGCCACGTCGTCAGGAACATAGCAGTATTCACCAAATTGTTAGAATAAAAAACAAAATAATTAGAAACAAACGTAATAGAAAGTCAACAGGGTTAATATTACTTGAGAAAGCATCCGACACTATATGGCACCACGGCCTACTTTTTGAATTAGTTGCAGCAGATGTGCCAAAGTATTTGTGTAAAATTATCGCAGACTTTCTAGACAACAGGGAATTTGCATTTTCGGTTGGGTAGAGTATCTCGTTGTTCAAAAGTATTCCGACAGGACTACCTCAAGGATCGATTATATCACCAATTTTGAACTCGATCTATGTTTTGGATTTGAAACCTCTTAAAGAAGTTGGCATTGCTTATTGTACAGACGATACGCCTCTAATTTCATCACGCAAGTTAACAAACGCCCTCTTAAAGAAAAATAAAGAAAATAGTCTTAGGGCCTGCAAAAAATACTTTAAAAAATGGAAAATTAAGATCAATGTTCACAAAACCCAAAGTATAATTTTCCCTTTCAACAAATCTCCGGAAAGGATCCCGATGAGACCAATATACTTTGAAGGCAACACCGTAGAAACTCAAGATGATGTCAAATACCTTGGGGTGACCTTACATAAAAATCTTGCGAGAAGGCACTGCGTTGATTTAGGGCATTATGGCCATTTTAAACAGACGACCGCCTTAAAAATAACATATTTACAAGTGTGTCTTTCGCTTCATCTATATGGCACAACGCTGCAAAGCGCCTCTTGCTAAGAATGCAAATTCTTCAAAACAAATGCTAAGAAATAATTTTCAACAAACATTGGAGGTACCGCACTTTGTGCTACATGAGGGAACAGGATACTAACTTTTTAAGGATTATTTAAAAGATTAAATAAATACTATTTTAATAATATTCTCTGTTCTCATTTTTCCCTAATAAGAGAATGTAACTACTTATAAATAACTTAATAAGGGAAATTTAAAAAACTGAAAATTTGTGGTTATAAGTGGTCATCTTCGCAGATAATCACCCTATGACCACTAATTTTCTCTTACTGTTAGGCTTTACTATTTATTTTTGTATTGTAAATGAAGGTTTTTAACCTTTTTACCATCCAAATCGATTGTAACTCTATTCAATTAATTCACTTTTATGTAATAACAAGATTTAGTTGTTGCAATATCTTGGAATAAAGGTGAAAAACTGTACATTGTTATCTATTTTTTTAGATTTAAGTTATTGTTGGATTATTAAATAAATAAATAAAACAATCACTTCACATCTTTCAAACAGTTGCTTTGAACTTAATCAAAATTTTTGATAAAGTCTTCTCAAATAATCAAAATTCATTGCACTGGCGCGATCGTTATGGTATTTCCAACACAAATTGTAGAACTTATCAAAATGTAATAACAACTTTATCCGAAAATGAAGGCGAAGAAGAAGTGTTAAAAGAAAAAGCATATTTCGACCAAACATGGGTTTCTAAGTCGAAGCAGCGATGGCTCGGAGACATGACAGTTGATGTAAATCTCGTCCAAACTCCGTAAACTTACCTCCTTGTTACAATATAATATTTTTCGAATTCGTATTCGAGGACTGTAAATTGAATGTACCAGAAAGCGCGTGGTAATGTTTGTACCTTTCGTACCTTTCCGGTACGTCTCAGGTGTTAATTACAACCAAATCTGCGAATGAAAATGTGTCAGTTTCCTTAGAGTATCTTACAGTACATATAATACAAATTATCTGATTTGGCAAAAATTTGTGGTTCTTCTATAATTTATTAGCGAGAGACAATAACTCGTAATAATTATAAGTTATAACAATTAAGTTTTATAAATTTAAAGCAGTTGTTGAAAAGTACTTAGTGAAGGTGTACGTAAGGCAGCTCATATAAGTGCTATTTCTGTAAACTTAAATTTGTAGACTTGAATTATATTACAAAGCTCATCAAAATTTCGCCCACATATAAATTATATAATGTAACCTATATTTCTAGGTTCATATCAGTAACTCAGTTGTGCTTAGTTGTACTTAGTTTTGCCACATGAACTTTGTATTATCTGGCATACAAATTATCAGACTGAGCAAACATCAATGTTATCTGTATAATTTCTTAGCAACTTGTAATTTTCATAATTTTGCATATTTTATTGTGATTTAGTTCAAAGTATTTGTTGATAAGAACATAAGCATTTACCACGCCCTTCAAGCACTCCTCACATGTTTGCGTCAATGCAAAATGATGTTGGCTGAAAGTGTATAAAGATTAGATAAATTTTGGAAAAATTTTGGTTTTATTTTCTCAACTATTTTGTGACTGTACAGAACACGCATAAAGCTATGAGCGAAAATTCTTCAAAATAAGGAACGAATTTGAGTAACTCATTTTTTTCGCCTATAACCTCACTTTCACAGACTACAGTAACCTACCTTTTTGTCGATAGCATTTGTTTATAATACTTGGCAGAATGTGATACAAATGGCCCATATAGCCCATGTACTGTCAGATTTAAATCTCTCAGATGGTTGCACTAAATTTAGTCAAATTTGGTATGCGCTGAGCGTTTATCAAAATAAGGTCTTACAATGAAAATTGACAGCATTGTCACATCTCTTCTAGTACCTGCTATTGTAATTGACCATTTTCCGAAATTCAACCTTTGCTTTGCAATTTCAAATCAGTAGGCAGCAGCAATTTAAAATTTTGCCTAAATTATTGCTCCATATTTCTTGAAAAATTTAAAAAAAAAATCGACCGATTAACCACACTCCTTCTAGCACCTTTCTATATAGTCAACTAAACCCATACATTCTTAGCTTCATATCTCTCATGGTATTAAATTCAGGCAAATTTTTTATGAGTTAAGTGTCTGACAAATTTAGGTCTGAAATATATACAGTACTTCTTGTATATACTGATCGCTTTATTGAAGATTAATCTTTCCCCAGCAATTTCTAATTGCAGGGAGTTTTGAAAAACTATTGGCACCTCCCACAAAGACTACCTAATGTGATCCATATATTCCTTGGCTCACTATAATTTTGCAAACACTAGATATTTAGTACTAAGAATGAGAATGGACTCCACTGCCATGATTCTTGGGATGTTTAAATTGATCATGTAGTTTTAGCGTTAGTCTGATTTTGATAAGAACCGAACAGATTACCACACCTCTCTCAGCACCCCTCGGCTAAAGTCAGTTATTTTTTTTTTTTTTTTCGTTGAATGACATTGTGGCATCACCTGACTTCGAGTAAATCTGCGGGAACATTTCAATAAAGTTTGCTTACTGCTTCACCTGGACCAGTTTATGTGAGTGACACTAAGCAAGATAATGTACTGAGCATGGATTCTGAAAAATGCTAACATTTAGAATGTTTATATTCATAATTTCATAATTTACAGCGAGTCCGTCGGGAAGGTATACTACTTTGTTTGTTTACAATTTTTGATTAAGTGAAAGAGAATGGATCTTATATGGATAAATGTTTTATTATATGTCGGTAATTATGTATGCAATACAATATCAGATAAATGTCCGACTCTGTTAGCCTCACAAATGCGAGCCCTTTTGAGCAAATTTTTCATTACCTTCTCACACATTTCACGCGGTATTTCATTAATTTCATTACGAATATTTTGTTTGAGTCACTCAAGTGTTTCTGGTTTCTTTGCATAAACCTTGCTTTTCAGATATCCCCAGAAAAAGAAGTCCGGAGCAATCAAATCGGGCGACCGTGGAGGCCAATCAACATAACCATTTCTTGATATAACTTGGTGTGGAATGGAAAGAGGTGTCGCAGTAATTCCCTGCCTGTATGCAATGTGGTACTGTCTTGTTGATACCACATGTTGATTAAGCCCAAAGCATGCAGTTGTGGTGTTAAAAAGTTTTAAATCATATCACGATATCGTTACGTCGTTTTCAGTTTCAAAGAAGTAACGTCCAACGAATCCTCCTGACCAAATTGCACACCAGACTGTCACTTTTAATGGATGCAAAAGTGACTGATGAATAATTTGAGGGGTTTCCATTGCCCGGAACCGAATAGTCTGTTTATTCACATATCCATTCAAATGAAAATGTGCCTCGTCACTCATTATGATTTTTTCATGAAAATCGGGGTTGTCATGGGCGAGCTGTAACATCCTTTTGGCATATGTACGGCGGCGTAAATGGTCTTGTGGAAGAAGCTTTTGTGCAATTTGAATCTTAAATGGAAACAAATGCAAATCCTTGTGCAAAATTGTGACCAACTTTGTTCTTTGAAGACCAAGCTCCTGAGCACGGCGTCGAATTGAGGTTGATGGATTGTTGTGAACACTTTATTGAGCAGCAGTAATGTTTTCAGCCGATATTGCAGTACGTTGTGGTTCATGCTTAGCCCTATCAGCGACAGACCCTCTTTCTTCGAAATCATTCACTACACGATAAATAGTGCGTCTTATTGGCACGTTGCTTCTCCCAAAAATTTCACGTAACTTTCTCGTCGTCACAGTAATCGATGATTGATTTTGATAAAATGTTTTAACGATTAAAACACGTTGGTTTATCGAATATTTTTCTATAATAAATTTGCCACGTTTCTACTTCACGACTGCCAAATATGAACTGTTAAAACTAATGTTTAACAAAATGGAGGTAAAACAAAGTAGTATACCTTCCCGACGGACACCCTGTATATACGAGTATAATATGCAATATTATATATATGTAATATGCAAATCTCCAGAGGTAAATAATTTCAACATGTCATGTCTGAAATGCCTATTTCATATTTCTTTTAGAAAAATTTCAGATTTAATATTTCAATGTGTTAAAAATCATTGCCAGACGCGTTGCTATTTGCACCATGGCCGTGAATTGTGGTTTTACCCGTTCTGTTGCAAGATAAGCATTCATATCGTAAATATTGCTTTGTCGTGCAGAATACCAGTGAAATATACCCTGAATCAAATTCTTTATTTTTTGTAATAAATAATAATAATAATTAGATTGTTTTATTTAATAACTATGTGTGGCGAAATGATTACATCTCGTTTCCATACATTTTCACCTTAAGGAAATATCGAACAATTTGAATTTTTTCTAGAGTTTGGTCTATTCTGTT
This sequence comes from Philornis downsi, assembly GCA_019455685.1. Lineage (NCBI taxonomy): Eukaryota > Metazoa > Arthropoda > Insecta > Diptera > Muscidae > Philornis > Philornis downsi. The sequence continues at coordinate 1,885,104 of JAHXMU010000395.1, forward strand.
CACGCTGATATCGGCAACACTTGCGGACTATCTTGAGGACCTATAGAACGACAAGTGAACATGTCAAAAATGACTTCCTTTCACAATAGTACATGAGCTTTGCCCATTTTACAGCGGTAATGAGATTTATTTTGGCTTCAGCAACCACCAACACAATCAGGCCGGTCCCTAAATTGTCACATTAGTTGTGATGGTTCCTTCTAATATCTGTAAACTACCTTCGCATATCGTTATTAATTACTGAAAATTTTATAACTTTTTTTAAAGGTATATAAGAAATATTAAATGACAAATTTTTATAGGTGGATTCAGTCTTTGTACTCGTACATGCAAGCTTTTTTACTAAACTGAATTTTGCCACATTCGAACTAAACCGCATATAAAAAATTTTTGTGCAAAATTTTAATTTGCTGGCTATTTAGTTTCTACCAAAATTTCTACAATTACACAGAAGGAGGGAAATGACATAGTTTGTTGCGACTGTCAAGAATACACTTTAAGGTCTTATAAAATATCGCGATGCATTTCCATACTTAGGACATGAATTGCATACGGGAAAGATACCATCTGCCATTGTGGATTAGCATAATTGTTGTCATTTTTGTGCCGATAACTAAAATTTTTCGTGAGTCAACTGAGGGATCGTCTGTGCTTACAAGAAAAAGTTTGTTGACAAGAACAACGTTGTCAACTTTGTGTATGAAATATTTCTCCAATCAGTTGGCTGAACATACTCGTAGGATCTATTAACCTCTTAAATGGAATAGAAGACTTAATATTATTGTTTCCATTCAATAACTGACTCAACCCACATTAGATGTTTTCAAATATCTCAAAAAAAAAAATCATTTAATGTTTTATTTTTATTAGCATTTTAAATACAGTCATTTTATAGAGAAAATTACTAACCGATTGTGTATGAATAATGCTATTTTCGTCGAAATTCAGCAATATTTTCTTCGTTAATTGTAATTTAAGCTATCATAAAAATGGTGTCACATGACTTATGTTCCCGAAATCGACATTGGCTACCGCAATGGGTTATCGGGTGCTAGAAAATTAAAAAAAAAATGAATTGTCGAATAATATTTCCGTTTTGGTGTTGTAGGTTGGCAAAGGAGGTAAATCCCTACACAGCGAATGTGGGGCATTTTAAACATTTACACATACTAAATTCATTCGTACCAGGGATATTTGCAGTCGCAGTAAAAAATGCCGTGTCATGTAACACTCTGCACCGAGGGCTATGTAATACATTATGTACGTATTAACAGTCGAATAATTTTTTGACTATGCTGTTGTAATTCATGTTAGAATGCAAGTCGAGAACACATTCAATGAAAATAATATTTTTGTTGAGCAAACATTTTATTTTTAAATTGAGTTGCATGCCACCAACTTTCAGCTTTACATGTATTGTAAGTACTTTTATACATACAAACCGAAGGTATCTGAATGGGTGTACACGGTACATATTTGGTGTCAACTTCAAAACTAAACCATTATGGTCGGAATGCACGGAAGGGCTTGTTATAAATTATTATAAACTTAAAAATACACATGTGTGTAGAAGTAAACCAAAGTGTGGGAGTGCACAAACAAATGTATACATGTACGTTATTTTTATATTTTTTACCACTTGCGAGGGCAAAATAAGGATTGTTTAGTTACAACAAGAAGCCATAAAAGAAAGAAAAGTCGAGAACATATACAAGCATATATTCTGAAGCATACAAGTACCTTGCATGAAGTACGTACGTATATAACTTTAAATAATGCGATTTTTCCTTTTGAGCTGTGTCATGCACAAGTGTAGAAGTTTATAAATACACCCACCATTTTCGCAAGACCTTAAAGGCACCCAACAGTGTTTGGTAAATTCACACAACGAGCGACTTCATTTGCATGGGTTGCGCCAAAAACAATGAGTCTCGAAAGAGGCCACTTATTGCAATGTAGAAATTGATTTAGCGGTGTTGGAAAAACAGTGGACGGATTTTTCAAACAGCGACAAATAAATTCAAAAATAAATAACTGATACGTTAATTTATTGTTGACTGCATTTCTGATGGATAGCACAGAAATCTCAATGACATGGTTGGGCTTTCATCCGCACTAATTTTGTCGTTGGTCCTTCTTTCCCATATTGCACGAAAAACCACAATTAATAGACAGATTTTATTAAGAGGATAACAATATTGATACTTTCGCAATAATTAATTAATAACATTTTTAATATTTATATATATACATTAGGATGTGTCGCAAAGAATTTTTTTGAGGCAAAGCTACCACGTGAATAGCAAATCTTTGTCGACGTATTCAAATTTTTTTCATCAAGGAATTGAAAATGTTATGTTCTCTTTAATTTTCTGAAAACGATACTTGGAATTAACACATTTTCTTTAAATAGGATTGTTTTGATTTTTCAAATATATATTTCTCAAATATAAAATTTTTAAAAATATTTTGCCAGTTATTTGCTTTCTGTGTATGCCAACATACTACAAATCGGAATTTCAAGGGTCAATAAGGCACTAAGAATACTCTGGTAAACCAAAGAGTTTGCTACTACCGCAATCAGCTCTACAACATATATAATTTCAGACACCGGTCAGTTTAATAATATGAAAAAAAATTTCACAGCACCCTAAATTGTGTTTCAACATATTTGCCAAATATTAATCGTTTAATTCTTAATGAATTCGTTGGATCGCAATTTATTAACAAATTATTACGATAAAAACGACTTTGTAAAATGTGACATTTTTATCAATATTACAGTTACATAATTAGTTCTGGAAATATCTCAATATGTGCGTTTTTCCAGATTCAACATCGACATATATTTTTCCCAAAAGGGGAATTGAGATATTCAAATTTGGGATTTTTCAGTTGGGGTAGTCAGAAGAATATTCATTGAATATTATTTAAAGCAAATCACGACTTTCGATTTTTGGGCAAGTGTTCCTTGGTAACGTTTTTGAATACCTATCTGAATGTAGCTGAAATGAGAAAGCGACTATTTCGGGTAACCTATACATCATGCAAACATCGATTCCTCGTAGGCAAGTATCTAATAACTGTTACTAAAACTAAATACATATAGAAGCCTAACGGACGAACAGCGTAAATAACATTCGTCTTGAAAGTGTTGTTGACCTCTTTAAATGCAATAAGGAAAATTTAAGAAATTGTTCTCGTACCCTATATAACGAAGGGATCCCGATTGTCAGATTTTCTTGACAGACGTAGAGCTGATATCACCGCCACCTAAGTGACGCGATGTATTGGAAGAGTAGCGCCCTATAGAAGAAATGTGAATTTTACAACAGCTGGTGTAAGGAAAGACAGCAATTCGGCCTGTAATTGATAATTCATTTTTCGGCATAAATGTGAAAGTATGATAACAGTTCGCAACAAGGCGAAGTATTTTTCCCTGACGAAAGACAACGAAGGGGAGATGAAAGACATATTTTATGAGTGCCTACAAGAAGTACGTGATTGATCTTGACGCGATGATTAGCATATGCAACAATCGTTCGCATGATTACGTTTTCACTTTGATGTGAGTACGAGTAGTCGGGTAATGGATAAGTGTAGTCTATTCTTCACAAACTATGACGTTAGAAACCGTTGTTAAACTGTAAGCCCTTTGAGTAAGTCTGAAAATAGAATGCTTGAGATACAATAACATTTTTACTACAAGAAACATATGAATGCTGGCTTACCTACGCCATTACAATTGTTCTGGAAGATTTTAATTCCAAAATAGAAATGGAGGTTGCCCTAAGTCTAACTGTTGCGCAATTGAAACTGCATAGCTATTAAGAAGAGCTAAATAAAGATATTTTAATAGAGGTATGAACGTTGATTGTTCTACTGTGAATAAAACTAGTGATGTCAGCTTATAAATTACTGTAATAATATTGCTTTGAAATAGATGTAACTATGACCAAAACAAGTGATGTAATGACACAGCCCCCTCTCGACGAACAAAAATCCAACGCTTGCTATATGGCGAAGAGTCCTGGGTTAAGACGCAAGCACACGAATCAGTTCTGGGAGTCTTCGAGAGAAAAATATCCCCCGAAATACATGAACCCCTTTTCGTTAACGGAGATCGTCGGTGGTGCAGAAGTAGGTGGCCAAACCTCCATTGGAAAAATGAGACTTTTGGTCTACTATCAATTTAGCGAAAGGACTTAAAAAACCGTAATGTTTGGAATTGTTGTGTAATAGATAATAATGTTTATACTCCATTACTGTATAATATGTTTTCCAAAATAATTATTATTTCTAAGCTGAAGGAAAATATTTGCGTTTTTTAGAAGCTAAATCTGTCATTTGAGGTATTTGAGGGATATGATATTCTACAAAAGTGTCCAATAACTAGTAAAGATCCAGCGCAGAAATATCAGTCAGGGGAACTAACTTGCGAGATAAATATCTAGGTTCTTATCAAATTGTACTGTGAATTAGAGCACAACTAAACTTAAGTAAACTTATAACCTACTGAACTTTGTCATTATAATTTATAATTATTATATCTTTTTTACAAGTGACTACCTTTCGTGCAGAAATTTAATATACACCATTGATTTGTGCCAAACCTGCAAATTTTTATATGAGATAACCTAAGGGAAGCGGCTATGCAGATCATTTTCATTTCAGAACTGAGTTAGGAAACGTCTGATGCTTGTTGAACTGTATCGAATTGAATACATCACAATAAATCTAGATAAATTCCGATTAAATTAGGTAATCGAATAAATCGTCCGATTATTATTTTACATTTGACGGAATGATACAATTTAGTCAAATCACCAACAATTTGAGAAACTGCAGTCCATGAATTAGTGCTTGTAAACGAAAAATAAATTTTGATTATAATTTTTGTGGAGTCCATTCTCATTCTCAAAACCAATTTTATCAATACCTTGTTGTGTGGCAAAATAGTAGTTATAGTGGAAAACTGAGTTTCAGAAAACAGTTTATTTTGTACGGCAGGTACTAGAAGAGGCGTGGCAATGCGGTTCATTTACACTCGCGTACCAAATTTCGTGTGTCCAGATAAAACGTATGAATATAAGAACACATGTATCAAGTCATTTATCTCTGTTGGAGATACCAGTTGGGGCACAAGGTTAATCAGTACAATTTAGTTAAGTCAACCGAAGATTATAGGGCAATACTCTGGGCAAAATTTTGCGTTTAGTAGTTACAGGGGAAAAACGAAATTTCGGGGGAGGGTTGATATAGTTCATATGCAATCGTATTAGGTATTTTAGGTATTAGGTGTAAAAGTATTAGATGTGCCAAGTCTTAAGAAGTTTCATGAAGATTTAAAGACTTACGGCAACTATCGTGTCAACCACCAGCCAGTCCGACAGATGGGCGTCATTCAATCATATTAAAAACTTGTGAAACCTATTGGGAAAAAATTACTTGGTAATTTAGAAGCTTCTTTCTTCGTATTAAATTTTTGGCCGTATCGAATGATGGATCTTCATTCCCTTGGTTGAGGGTATAACAAATTCTGACCAATTGCAAAAGTGATTGATACGATAACTACATAGTAATTAAATTTTGAAATTTCAGAAATTTTGATTTTTTTTTTGGAGTTAGCGTGAATAATAGTATGTGCGTAGAAACGTAGCGATTTGCAAAAAATGGATCCAAAATCCAGGTCAAAGAAAGCTTAAATGAAAAAGGATTCATGAATGAATCCGCAATGAATCTATCAATTGCAAAAACGTTGAATGCCTTTGTTAAAAGCCAATGAAAACACAAGAAGAATTTGATAAAAAAAAAACAAATACATTTCGGCATAATATGTTTATGTTTATCTAGCAATAATATATAATAACATTATTTCGATCACTATTTAATAAACTTTCCGCATCATACCCGTATACTTCCTACAGTTCATAAGTACATAACAAAAAAAAAATCAAAATTTCTTAAAATATCATAATAAAATATCACTATTTCTGTAAGAATTGAATAGCCAAGAACTAATGACTAATTGTAGTTCTACCGTTACGTTGACTCTTTTTGGCATTAAGATCTTTACTGGATTGTTACATGTATCGAACGTGACAGAATACGGATTTTACGCTCTAAGTTTCATGCTATTGTCGTTCCTTCAAAGATATTCTAGGTTTTCTTCTTTGAGCTCAGTTAAAATCATTACAGAAATTTAAGTCATATGAACTGATTTATACATACCTTCAACTGACATCCTTCTGCCCTGATGAAAATGTTTTATATACAATTATATAACATAATTATAAATTATGGAAATGCAATTAAATTTTGAGAAATTTGTTAATGCGTATTGGCGAAATGCAGGCCTATTTCATTAGCAGAACTAAGTTTATTAAACGTCA
>JAHXMU010000395.1:1891505-1960815 GCA_019455685.1 Philornis downsi
TAACTAAATTCAGTCGAACTGCCTAAAAGATATGAAGCCATGTGAGTATGAATGGTCTTAGTGTTCCCCTTTTTATGGGAGATACCAAAAGGGGTGTGTTGTTCACCATTTCCTAAGCTTTACCAAACAATGTCAATTTATGGACAAACATCTAAGTCATAAAGTTATAAAACATTAAGTTTGGAAAATTAATCAGAGAGAGTAGGTCGACATAGCCCATTCATAATCCATTGCTTTGATCTTAGAATATATTAAGCTTTGAAGAATGTTCACAAAGATTCTCAACATTTATCTTATCTACAAGTTCGTTAACGATCCAGATGGGTGGATACTATCAATCTACTCAAATATTATGAAACTTGCGGTGTAATAACCCGTCGGATATATGTTTCTGACTGTGGTTACTAATTGTCAAATTCAAAAATATAAACAAGTTTGATATATAATCTTCAACTTTTGTTCAAAAGATTTAATTGGTTAAATCTACTGAATTCAAGACTATCGTTATAGTTTTGCTAAGCCATTAACTGTTCTAACGAATGATGGCAGTGATGTGATGTGGAAATTATGACAATATGTATCATTTGAAGTAAACGCTATAAAACCTGAACATTTAACAAGTTTCAGAATCGCTGTTGTTTTTTCTAAGTAGAGAATAAACGCAGGTACAAAACAGAACATTCGCAAATGCACTGGTAGAACGATCGGTTTCTAATGATAAACCTTCTGAGAATAAATTATGAGAACGGCGGTTCGAGCTTGTTCTAATATATAAATATTGGTAAAAAGTTGCTCAAATAAATGGTCTGTCAATACAAAAAAAAAAAAAAACTTCTCCAGGGATCGCAAAATCATGATATCAAGAGAATGATTGGAATAAAAATATCACGTATTCAACAAGCTATCAATTCTTACTAATATTGATCGTATAAATATGTATGAAATAGCTATAAATGCGTTAAGTTTTAATACATAACAGCATTTTTTCACTTCTAAATTAAATTTTGGAAAAAAATTATGTTTTCTGATTGGATTTAAAGTAGGACTTTAAAATTCTAATAATTTTTGGTGATGGCAGCATTGAATTTTCAATGATCCTAGCTCAAAAGGTGTTGAAAATTAAATTTCGACAAATCGGTCAATCCATATGGGAGACATTAGAAGAGAATTTATTGAAAGATATGAAGATTCAAATATATGGGCCAAATCGGTCATATGCATGGGAAATGGCAGAGGGAGCGTGGGTACTTGATCGCTTTTTCTCAATTTTTACCAATAACTCAGTATGAAAGCAATAGTCACAAAAAAAAAAAAAGAAAGTAGGCTACTATAGTATACATATTAGAGAGGACTACAGTTTAGATATGTTTTTACTCGTATGTGTGATACCAGAAGCGGTGCGACTACATTGCTTATTTCCTTTCCTGGATTCTACTTTAGTAAACGATGAACGTGTACTAAATTTGACATAACTTGTTGCAATGCACCAAAGTGGTGAAGAATATGTGTGAGGTACCAGACGAGGCGGGACAATGCCGTTGGTTTTCATTTTCATAGCTACTTTTATGAAACTTATGACGCTTGCCAAAGTTAACTGAATTCTATACAAATGCTGAAAAGAAGAAACAAAGAATAAACAAAAATGCAGATTAGTTGGGGTCAAGAATCGAGAGTTACGGGGAGAAATTTGAATTTCAGAAAACTACCAACTCGTGTGTGAGATACGAGAAGATTGACTCGACATAGAGATTGAGCGACAAAATATTACGCTGGATAAAGCTTTAAGAAGTTTCATAAAGATTTACGGTAACTATAAGGCTGTTTTAAGTGATATAAATTTGTTTCTTCGGACCGAGGTATAATGAAAAAACCGTAAACTTGTTTATGGAAAGTGAACATTTCATACTAGCCTTAAACAGACAAGAAATATCTCGCATATGTGTTACATTAACAAAGTAACAAAACTTAGCAGAACAAATCTCGAAATTTTGCTCTATCAAAATTGTACTCACCAGATATAACTCCTTAGTAAAAGATCTAGCATACTGTCAAACAAATACTTTTTATTCAGACAATAATGAGACATTGTAACAGCAATTTATTTTGATATTATACTCTCATATCATGGACTTCGATATTATCATCTTATTTTTGTTTAAAATGGCTCAACACCTTTCAACTAAACCTCCGTAATTTAATATTTGCAGCGTCCCAAAATTGATTAAGAGCTGTATCGACCAAGTATGAACTTTACCGAATTTAGAGTTCTGTGCCAGTACGAGTATATCGGCCAAATTTCCTCACAGTATGTGCGGTATAAAAAAAAAATTGTGCGCCTACCCTGTACTGCATTTTTGTACAACAGCATTGATAGTATGAAATATTCAAAATGTATATTCAATGAATTTTGCAGTGATTGCCTTATTAATGGTTTGCGAGAGCAATATAAAGGGCTTTACTATATATACTTATATATATATATATGTATATATATATGTAATGTTACAGAACTTTAGTGAATTCATTCATTAAGATACTGCAGTGGATAATGTTCTACAACTATTTTAATTATGTAGGCCGCATTGCCATGTTCATACAAACGACCGGGTGTAAATGCTTTATTGGAATTTCGTTTGCGTTCAGCGCGTTGGAATTTTGCAAAAGTACTAATAGTGTTCTTCATTTTCAGTAGAGGGTTTCAATATACGTTTTGAATAATTTACAAAGAAAACGCATAATTTTTATATTCAACAGATTCTTTATTGACTTTAGTATTAATATTATAATTCAGCTGAAGGTCATTCATGTGGAGCTAATATGAACGCATGACGAATGTCGAATGGCCCATCACTATTATTCTCAAAAGGGCTTGACTAATACTGTAAGATTTCACTTTTTCACATTCCAAAAAACATTAATTTTTACATTTTGTAGCCTTGAACAACAACATATCCGATTTCAAAAAAAATTTTCTACATCATATCTTGTACTAACAATATGCTTACATAAGATTGAAAATTTACGTTTGTTTAGCTTACTGTATGAATATAATGAATCAGATACGTCATTCGGCAGCCTGGCTCTGGAGATTTCAGTCTCTATGGAGCATTTCTCATGGGTGCGTTATACGAAAACATTGATTGTGCATTGAATCCTGAAATATTCGATTTTAAAATGACGCGCATAGCATTCTTCTGATTTGGAAATGGGTCAAAAAGTTTGAAGAGGCCCTTACAATACAGAAAATTCAAAATCTAGTCGATCAAGGGCTTTAAGAATGCGGAAAGTCTGTCTGAAATGATCCAACCTTCAATTTGAAAGTGTGTAGGTGCAATAAATGTGTATAGATCAGCATTACATTAAATTTTGCACAAAGTTAAGACTTTTTACTTTTATATAATTTAATTGGTGCAAAAGCTGAAGTTCGAGGACGCCAGTCAGAGGCTAGACTTCGTTAACCAGGACTGAACGGTTTTGAACGTTTACCAATATCTTATATCTTAGTTTACCTATATCTTAGTTTCGGATGAAGCTAATTTTGAAACGTTAATAAACAGAATTGCAGCTACTGGAGTGTATCGGATCCGAAACACAAGTATCGGAAGCTCTTCATCCGCCTAAAGTGACCATATGGGCTGTGATGTCGTCGCGAGTAATTATCAGCCTTTACTTAATTAATATTTAAGGAAAAGGACAGTTACAGTGAAGAATTGACCCAGAAAAAATCACGGAGTCTACCTGGCGATCAGTCATAATAATTTTTAATGGTTGCTCAATGAGTGCCGTGAACGCTAGGATTGAGATTTGGCTGATATTCATTTAAGACATAGATTTCCAAAGTGGGCATTTAAGCTCTACCTTCTCATTCCAAGTAAAACTTAGCAGCATTAAGCAGATTTGGTACACTTTTTGAGTATATTTTCAACCCAAATTTAATACAGGCGTTTTTCAAACGGGCGACTAGCATCCAAAATAAGACAGCGGTGTGTCATTCTCTCTTCCAGTGCATACCAGCAATGACTACGTCACACTGTCAAAAGCGGCCACCAACCACCCAACCGTTCGACGCCCTTACTCGTTTACAAAACTAATGACAAACATTACGCTTTTATGTTGGTAAATATGAATGACTGATATGTAATGCCTTCTCCCCTGGTATTATGTGACCCCGCGTAATTCAAGTTAAATTGGAGGTTATAGGTAGCACAAACTCATTAACACTGTCCTTATGACTGTACCTTCACTGGAAGGAATGAAAGTAAATGTTATTTGATACGGCAATAACGAGTGGAGGGAAATTGTAACACCCAGAAGCAAGCATTTAAATGAGCTTCTAAATGGGTTGAGCGATGTTCGTAAGTTTGGCTGATGGACACAGTAACTGTTGTAAATCTTAAAACTTAGATAAGGTAATATTTTGTCAGATAGCAAGGATTGCACATTGACTATGTCAATATATCTTATGCGGAACATCCTACACATATCGCACAATTTTTTAAAATTTAGTTTTTTTCATGTATCTCCTTATTCGCTGACAAATTCTCGTCCTTTGTCGGTTGGCCTGCAAAATTTAAAAAAGCTACCTATGAATTACGCCCCTTCTGAATGATGTAATCTATGTATTCTTATGTATTCTATCAAATTTAGTTATTGTCCACTATTTGACCATATTAATCAGGCCCCATCTAGTACGTTCTATATAAATTGGCCAACTTTAATAAGTTCAATTTTACTTCTTTTGTGTAGGTAGTAGGGCACAGCAGCCTAGGGAATATTTTCCGGAATATTTTCCTCTTGAAGACTTCCAGCACTGATTCACCTGCTTGTGGCATACCCCAGGATTGAGCACCACACAACAAGACAGGTGAAACCAACATCTGGTATGGTCGGATTTGTTTGTCGAGAGAAGCATTTAGCACTAAATCGCTTGCTAAGCGATGATACGTATTGCTGGCATTATTCGTCTTGTTTACAATGGAAACAAGGTAGATGAATTTATCCACTGATCCACATTTTTAGCAAGAAGACTCGTAGTTCGTTGAAACAAATAGCTTTGTTTTACCCTCATTTACCACCGGGTCAATTTTTGCTGATTTCTTCTCAATATTTGGGAAGGTTGCAGTGATATTTCACAATTTTCTGCCAATAATGACTGTATCGTCTGCATACATGAGTAACATATGGCTCTTGTTGAAGATAGTACCAGTCGTGTTGACTGGAGGTTTCCTCGATGGGCACGATAGGCTATCGCCCTATCTAATGCCTCGCTTAGTGTTTTTTAAACTAAATTCGACATAACTTAGTAAACTTTGTGCTTCTATTGTATGTTCACCACTCTCGCGATTTATCACGATTTTTTTGGACTCCACGTATAATTTTGTACCAAGTTAAAAAGAGGATGGGTGAAGATATAAGTAAATCAGTTCACTTGATTAAAATTTCTGGACTTTATATTTACATGGTTAGGTTCTGTTTGTTAAATTAAAATTAAGTTAAATAATCAAAAAATTAATTTGCTAATTAATTAATTAATTAACTTGAAGAATCCTGAAAAACATTTTACCGGAATGATGATGGAATCCTGGTACTTCCACCAATCGCTATTCGCTAGTGGAGAGACGTCGTCGTTATATTAACCTCTGCTATCAGGGGTGTTCGCTTTAGGCTTTTTAATTATCAATTTGTTGTCCGGACATACATATACTGTCGTCGAAAACTGGATTACTTTGTTTTACTTTCATTTCTGTAGGAATTAATTTTTCATATTATTTGAAGCACTTGAACAATTAGTTATCAGGTTTAAATGTTTTCCAGTTTCAAAGTGTAAACTATTTCACTAGGTGTTACCGCAGACAAAAACTACTGTCTTTATTGTCAATATGCCAGTTTAGATATCATATGTATTAACATGACCAATTTCTAATATAAAATGTTCGATAAAAATTGATTAATGTTATCTTGGACTGTCATGTAGATTCATTTTCCGATACTTCTACTGGCTGCACTTTTGCGAAAATAATTTGAATTTAAGCAAGCGACAATGCAGAAGGCCGTACGTAGAACGTTTAAAGTTGACATCAAACCTAACTTTTTTGCAAATCCTAAGAAAGACTAAAAGAGACCAATTTTTTAAATGCTACAATTCAATATTAAATTATTTCCAGCAACATTATATGATGAAGATAATCCTATACTTTTCTTGGCTTTAAAAAAGCTAGTAGTAAAAATTTAGTATGTATGTTGAAAGCTTTTTCCTGTTCCAAAGATTGAAGAGCCACATGAAAAGACGGCGTTTTGCGACGATTGAGGAGATAAAAACCGAATCACAGAACACACAAAACACTTGTCTTATTTAAGCCTCTCACAAACAGACTAAACATGCTATATGGATAAACCCGTCAGCATATCTTCGAGACGAATGTACCAACATAAAAAAAATAATAATCGAAAGTCGAATGTACGTAGCTCGAAATTTGAAAATTCACCATGTTTGTTTAACACACTCGTATATAATCGACCATATATTATTTTCTCAAATAGTTTATCCAGCACGCTTGTAAACTAATTTACCCGTAACAGCCTGGTTAAAGTATTAACCATTATTAATGTGGATGTTGTAAATGGTAGCAAATGGCAAGTAAAACAACCCTTATGCAATAATATGCAATTGATGGTAATAAAATCTAAAAATTTTTAATATCCTACGTTTAATTTATATTATTTGGTTCAATATTAATAAGGTATGAAAATATTTATGCCAATAAAGGCATCGTTTGAAAATTTGATATAGATAAACTGCTGCTTAAACTGGCGTGGTAGCGGACTAAATTCTCCATCCCCGTTGTACCGACAGTGTGCACCGAAGACAATGTAACTGCTAGAGCGGCTCCAGCAATATATAGTCGCCACCAATTTCGACAACTCAATATTTCATGCACTAGTCTAACAAGATCTTTCATTTACAATTGATATCTCTGTTTGGCAGTTAGACATAGAAACTGATCGAAAAATGAATTACCTTTTCTGAAGAGACGCATCAGCATCTCAAAAGCAAAATTGGCTCTTCTATGGGTGAAAAAATCCGCATGTGATTATTGAGAAAAGTTGTTATTCAGAAGAAGTTGCATCCGCAAAGAGTGACTTTTTGCTATGGACCATTTTTTTGTTGGAAAGCACTGCAGATAATGTCATTTCGGTCAACGATAAGAGCTGTAAAATCATCCTCAACGACTTTTGCCGAAGTTATGGAAATTAAATTAGACGATCTTTGGTTTGGCAGGATTGCGTCACACGTCCCATCAAATAATCGGTTTTTACCACACGAGATACTTTGAGACCATAAACAATTCAGACCGCTAAGGCGAACATCGTTAGGGTTATACCCAAAAGAGTAACATTAAACTACGACAATGGCTTGCGAAACTGTATGCGCTGCGATAATGCAGCTACTAGAAAGTGTGGTCTGTGGTAAATTCCTAATATATCACAAGAAATTGTGTTTTATTAATTTTATTTTATTGTTTAAAAGTCAGATTTAAATGGAAGTATACCAGTACGTAGGAAAATGTATAATTTTACTGAAATGATTTTTTTCAAGAAAAGAATCTTACGAGCGACAAACGTTCATTTTAGCACCCATTGTCAACGCTAAAATTATGTTGGATGAAGATATGTGTAAGTCAGTTCACCTGACTGAAACTTCTATATTGATTCCTTTTAATTTCGCTCCTCCAAAACAATGTTTATACGTGTATGAGGAGAATTTTCCATTCATTTCTTATTTTTAAGTGAAACATTTTTGTTTGTAAAAAAATACACTGCACTACAGTATGAATATGATGTTGATATGTGTGCATTTAAAATTTAACAATTCATGCCGGATGTGGGCAAAGCTATATAAAAATAGCAATTTTTATATACACTATTCGTACTCAACCTCTCCTTCCGCTTTCGTTGGAATATAAAAAAGTCAAAATGAAAAAATGAACGGAAGCAAACCGAAGTTAAAGGTTGGACGTATAAAATGTAAATACCAGTGATTAATTTGGTCGGTGAGAGTGGAATGGTATTGCATTGCACGGAATTAAATTTGGATTGAGTGGAAACGCTCTGTTGCATTCATTGAATATTTTGTAGGCGGTATTTGTGTAACAGCAAGTAATGAGTATATATTAATTTTATTTTCTCAGGTGCAAATACACATTTAAATATTCATTAGGTAAAGGTTAAGGGAAGTATCACGCAATAACTGCAAAGCTTGTTTACCACAATATGGTAAAGTAAATTGGAGTTTTACTTAATTTAATTGGTGCAATAATTGTTACACAGCATCAAGTATAAAAGGGTATAGCCTGACCTTACAATATCAATATGTTTTGGAGCATAATACAGTTAATAAAATTATAAAACATAGTAGAGTGCGTCGTGCAAAATATTCTTTCATTAATGCCGCCAATAAAGTGAGATAAAAAATATTGTCTATAACCGCAACATTATATTGTTACAAACAAACCGATTGTACAGGCTGTCTCATGACTATTCGCTCAATTACTTTTCAAAAATTTTGTGAATTTTCACTTCAATGGGTTATTTATTATTTTTAAAACAAATGGGTCTTAATAGTGTCTGTTGTGACAAATAGTTTCTAAGGTGTCATACTATTGACACCATTAGTGTAGGGCATAGCTGTAAGGTTCTGTCACTTGAGAATGGGAATCAATTTGATATCGCAGCAAATTAACCTGTTGTTGCGACATCCCAAAAAACTGAAGTGATTAATGTAAGCCAATGTTTACGGTGCATTTTTCCATATGCGAAATATATTACTGAAGCATTGGCACATTAATAAACAAAGAAATGACAAAAGTTTGTCAACCTGAAGTAATTAATGTAGGTCAATGTTTACGGGAACATTGACACATTAATAAACAAGGAAATGACGAACGTTTGTCATTTCTTTGTTTATTAATGTGCCAATGCTTCAGTAATATATTTCGCATATGGAAAAATGCACCGTAAACATTGGCTTACATTAATCACTTCAGTTTTTTGGGATGTCGCAACAACAGGTTAATTTGCTGCGATATCAAATTGATTCCCATTCTCAAGTGACAGAACCTTACAGCTATGCCCTACACTAATGGTGTCAATAGTATGACACCTTAGAAACTATTTGTCACAACATGTCAAACCCACATATTTTTCATATGACAAAATATTTAGCAAATTTCATATTCACGTGACACAAAAGCTGTAAGGAAGGCGAAACATCTTTTTTCCAATCATAGCCTAATGTAGCACGTATAGGATTTCGAGGTTGCCCTTGAATTTTTGTAACGCTTAATTATTTGCTTTTAATTAAAAAAGAGTCAGGGCACCGGTTAAGGTTGGCTAGGACATATTTGTTTGTTTATCAATATTATATGTAACAAATCTGTAATAGTTCAAAAGATACCGCTATTCAAACTGTTAAATTGAAGAGGCGGTGTCACACCCCTTTTACACTTTCAAAACCTAATTCATCATTGGCAATTTTGTGAATGGGAAATTTGTAAACAGCCTGTTCCCATTGGTGCTGCATGGCACTGCACGCTTTGGCAGAGGGCATCTAATAAAATATTATACATGGTCATTCATAAGCATGATTTTTGTGGCCTGTTACCCCACCAAAACTTGAAAGGCAACATTAGTCTCTGATTCATTCCTAGACAATGTAAATATGACAATACTGACAATCCGTCCAATGGTTCAGAGGTATTTCGTATTCGTCACAAACCTCTTATCACACCCGTCATCGTAAATGGCAGACGCCAAAATCGCTACATCAATCCACTAAATGCTGGTACTGTGTTGAAACTCCATACAAAAGAAAATGGTCTTGACATTCGAAGCTAAATTTGCCGACTATTAAAGTTTTCGACTATTTATCTGTTGGTTGGCAAAACTGAAATCAGAATAACTTACATTTTTACATAGTAATATCTTGATAATACATTTGTAAACTTGTGAAATGAAATTGTAACATAAATATAGTTTTACAAGTATATACAGTTTATAAGTATATAAGTATGACGGATAAGTTGCCCTGATTACAGTATTGGAAACCACACAGCAAAAAATGGAAGTTTTTCAAAAAGGACCAAATTTTCATCACTTCAAACCATGCATATTTACTGTTTCAAATGAAGAACATTTAAACTACTTCCAAAACTACGGTAATGAAATACTTGAAAACTTTTGTTCCATTCCCATTTATAATTCCTAACAATTCAAGCAAAACATCTTAATATGAAATGTTAAAAAATCTATTTCTTAGGGGACACCATACGCTCCGTAGACTTAACTTGTGATAGTCGGCTTACAGAAGCTCCATTGAAAGTTTTTGGGGGAAAAATTTGTTTATTCTCCCTTATATAAAGAACGATATATTATCTTTTTTATTCCATTTATAAAAATTATAAATATTTGGAGATCAAATAAAACTTATACGTTACTAATCGCCATAAACATTTATGTCGTTAATGTCCGTGCATAATATTGTGGACTGCTGTTGTACTCCCTAAGCTTTGTGCTTTTCCGGTTCTGTGTCTGCCTACTGATATTTTACACACACAAGAAGACATATTTTCTAGAAAAAAAAAACAATTCTTTTGAATAATGAAAAACTTCAACCAAAGATTTGAATTTTCATCACCCTTGCATCACTCATGTATATGCAGAGGAGAAGCAACATAAAATAATGCTTTCCTAATTTAACAATCCTATGTTAATTTCATTGATGATTACGCAATTTTTTACCACTTCCCCCTCATAAAATGTGCTGAATGTTCGCTTCCTTGGGTATAATTATTCTGCTGGGCAATACAAGAAAAATTGGTAATAGCGTTAAATTTGTTGTTGTAAGAAAAATTTACCGATTTTTTTCACTTTTTAGGAAATCGAGAAAAATGCCGGATTTTTACGAGATCCCAGGAATTCCTAGGCCTGATTAATGCGATTAAATTAATTAATTGCGAATGTTTTTCAACTAAAATATCAATACAATTCATTTAGTTCAATTGCCAAAATTTTCACTATTTGCAGATCCAAAATGTCCTGATTTTATTTGCAACCGTAGCCGTGTCAAAAATAATCATGACAGCTATTTTTCTTTAAAAAATTGTTACAGTAACTCCGATTGGAAACAAATTTTGTGAAATTTTTCGAAATATTTAGAAATAAAATATAATAGTTTAAAATGAGCTTGGATTTATTGGAAAAAATAACGGAAAAAACCTTTTCTGAGATGTACATTACAGAAATGGGTGTATTACCGAACATACTGGTGTTACAGACACTTCAAATTGTGTGTACGGTTGCTAGCAGGGCTTGAAGCCGATTCACGTATTTTTGATCGGTGATGGATTTTTTTTATTAAACTATTTGAAGCACAAATTGAACGCTTCTAAAGCAGATTGTACGTTATTGTCAACAATTTGGTTCAATTTTTATATAAAAAATTGGCCATTTGCGCCAGCAGATCTTCCTTCAGTGATTGATCTGTAATTTATCAAATGTCAAAATTGCTGCTTTAAACAATTATCAAACATTTTATATTTTGAAATATAATACTGCCTGAAATGTCAAATGTTTCATTCTCATTACGTTTGAAGCCTAAGAAAATAATACCAAAACCTTCGGCAGTTCAAAATTTCAGCAAAGGACATTTCATGCTCGCGGAATTTCATTTGCAAAATTTATATGGTTTTGGTCTTGAGGCGAATACCAGCCTTAAACTAGAAAACAAACAGGGGAAATAAGAATTGCAATGTTCAATAAAAAATTCACAGATATTTGTTACACTTTTAAAAGCGATTACTTATTTAGAAGACAATCTTTCCTCTTTTTGACCCCGTTTTTAATACCTAGAGCGTGTAAAAAATGGTTTAGTGAGTATCCAGGACTATAAAAAAAAATAGGATCCACTCGAAATGCCATAACTAAACATTGATAATTTCGAAAGTATATCGATTTTTGGGTATTGCAATCTTAAAACCAAACCAAAAACTAACCAAAAACCCAATCCGCTCCACCGCAGTGAACGGTTGGGTTCAAATTCTGATTCCTAATTCGAGACTGTGGTGTATTAATTAACTAGCGCAAATTGGGAATGACCGATAACTATTTCAGAAAATAAATAAATAAAGACTAATTTCAAGTGTTGCTGTAGTTTTTATTTGAGATGAAAACGAAGAATTTATATCACATACTTCCTATGTTTGATCCGTTTTGACATCCGTATTATTTCTATACCTTCAACCGAAGGAATGAGAGTATATATCATTTGATACAGTAGAGTACCAATTATACTTTTACCAAATGTGTTTTTTTTTTTTTTTTTGACTTTTAAAGTTTATTTAGCGAAGCCCAAATAAACTGGCTGGCCGGCTAGTTGGCTCGCTTGGTCACTAGTAGACACGATAAATGCGCTAAATTTTTATGAAAATTCTTAAAACTTAGTACGCATTTGTTTTACTAGATCGTAGTCAGGTTTGTAAATGCGTTATATTGATGTACTTCTTCTGATAGTTTCCTTACAAATTGACCTATTTTTTTAAATTGAGTTTTTTCCGTAACCTCTCATTATACGTACAAACGGCAGATTTAGCTCACACACAATTCGTTAAAAATTCGCATACATTTTGCGGTTTATGAACCTAATTCTGAAAGGAAATATCCACGGCATTGTTTTGCTCCTTCTGGTGTCTCCCATATAAATGACCTATTTAACCATATATTCTTAAGTTCATATATTTGGACTAATTCTGTCAAATTTGGTGCACATGAATCATTTATTAAAGCAGAGTTCAAGAAGTAAATTGGGCAGCATTGCCACACCCTTCTTGCACCTCCGTTTACCAGAAGAAAGGTAAAAATGTACTATTTTATTCGACCAAAAATATAAGACACATAAGCTATGTTGGGAATAAACAAATCAAGCAACCAAATGTTTTGTACTTGCCATACTTATTTATAATTTAATCGTAGTAGGTTTGCCATATGTGTAGCAAATATACATGTACATTAATTTACTATTACATATGTTAATAAAAATCATTCGTTGTTGTTATCTTGGAAAGAAAAGTCTATTCAATAAAATATGGCGATCAACTATAAGCTATTTCCTTTTGGCCAAATGTGTTCCATGACTTTTTATACCGATTGACCGATGTCCTTCAGTTGGGTTGGTAGACAAATCGTAACAGGATTTTGCAAAATCCTGTAATTCCTACAGCGTGTACTCCACTACATAAAATTTTTGTCACACTTCATAGTCTCATAATGCTTGACGAAATATTAAAAGGTTGGTCGTTTAACCACTTTTTCCTGGTACCACCCACACTAGATTCAAATTTACCCATATATTCTTGGATTCGTGTCTTTGAAGCTGTTATACGGAATTCTGGGCAATTTACCACACACTATGCGGTCATAAAACTGGAAAGTCATACAAATATGATCGATTTAAACTGCTTATTAATATATTCATATCCTTTTTACAATTACACTAAATGTAAACAATTTGGTTCACGCTAAGCCACTCCACCTCTGGTTGACCGACATTCGGATATTTTTTTTCTCATCTTCAATTTGGAACCAATATTTTTGTCCATTAAATTGACTTACATTGCTTAGCAAAGCTAAAGGAAAATTAATCAACCACGCCTCTCTTCTATTTAGCACATATTTTTAGCTTCATATCTATCACACAGTATTCAGACAAAACTGAAACATATCAAACTTAATTCTGAGTATGAAAATGGGTTTCATTGTCACTCCCTTTCCGGTTCTTTTCAATCGAATCGATAAAAATTCGACCGATTTATCAAAATTGTACTTTTTATCTATAATACCTGGTCCGTAGACTATATTAATCCATATAGACCCGGAACTATATGCATTAATTCGACCAATTGCATCCACATATTCAAATGGGTTAAAAAAAAAGTTCTTTTTGAAATTGGTAGACTGAAATCTCCAATATTTGAACCGACATATAAATATAGTTCTCAGTTCAAAAAACACTGGTTCTGAGGTTTTAGAAATTTCAACCAATTAAAATTAAACTGTGTGACATCCAGTTTCATAAATATTTGAACAACCCTCCATAAAAACTGTATTTATGTTACATCTTTTTTTTTTTTTTTTTTTTTTTTTTTTTTTTTTTTTTTTTGTAAAAATGGTTTACGTTAATTCTAGTCTGTTGTATCTTATAAATAACATCATTTACATTAAAATTGTATGAGCATGTTACTAGCGATGTCATTTATGACTTATTTTTTAATAAAAGTACCTCCGAGCAACAAATAAACCAAGCAAATAAGCTCAACATCATTGCCAGGGAATTTACTTTGTCGATTGTGTAGAAAGACCGGCCGTTTGTATTTATCTATAGTTTGAGATAAGCTATATTTTCCAAAGATGAAGATGAGTAGGTTTCATTGAGAAACATTATTTGTATGTTATTGAAAATCGGGTGTTTTTAAAGTACACCGTTTTTAAGTGAAAATCCATATTGTGAGTAAACATGTTCACTATTGGTGTATTCCCTTCAAAATATGCGTGGAGTAGAGACTATACTTTCCTTCGTAATGAACCACATTCTTGAAAAATTCCCATTTTTCCAAAGGCGAATCCAGTCCTTGTAAGGTCAGCTTTTCTTTACTGAATCGATTTTACCAGAAGTAGAGCTCAACATATCAGTGACCATAGAAAATTTTTGTGGCGAAATTTCAGCCCATTGCACTGCCTTGTTATGATTGGTTGAATTTGAAGAAAATCAGCTGCGTTGCTTCTGTTACCTACCAGCGCAAAGACTGATTAAAAACACATATTCTTAGCTTCATGCATTTTAATGTTTGGTTGCTCAAAGTCACACAACTACGGAGAAATTTGGCAATTTGGGTGAATTGCCCGCCTTTCAAAATTGTATCTTTCCCCTGTATCCTTGATTTTTGTTCAGGTACGTAATAAACGCTGGACAAATGTTATAAATTACTTCAAACAAAGCAACCATTTATTTTAGGTAATAAGAATCTTGAAAAAAAAAAAATACTCATACTCGCATAAATAACCCTTAGAACTAGGACAGCGGGAGCCTTCATGATGCTAGCCTCCTATCCTATTGGTTATCAGTTTTAAAATTATTATTATAATAATAATAATATATAGACTCCCTGGTATATATTTGAGCTACTACAAAAAAAATTAAACAAAATGGTCCATGGTTAGTAAACCTTCAAATAAAAGAAAAAACAAACGGTTAGTAACATTTATACAATTTTACTCTATAAATATTGTCGGCATAGATGCGTGCTATGCTTATAATATAACCTCGCCTCATTACCCTCTCTTAGCAATTGTTCTAGTGGCGAATATTATTTTAACTAGAACCCTCTGTGCAAATTTGATTATTAAATACGTTGTCCATCATCGCTATCTTTTTTAGAAAAACACATGAAATGATGTTTACCAATACATGATGTACGTACAATATTTTATTAACTTCATGGGTTTTACTTCTACTTTAACCAGTCAATAGGTATCGATCTATATTTAACATAACTGCTTTAATAAAGATAAATTCAATATCCTTCACATGCCTTTGGTAATACTATTGTGTTAGCAATTCATATAGATAAATACTAATGTAGTAGATACAATGGGAAAATTATTTACTAATCATCACATACGTATTTATAGAAAACTTTTATCTCATGTAAAGGAAAGTATATAAAAATTCCAATGTAGCTTAGTTGCTAATCGGAATAGTAATAGGGTATTGTCAGCGAAAGCAAGAACAAGTGAACGAAATTTAAAATCTGTCACAGCGCCACTAATAATTACAAACAAACATATTTAAATGATAACTAACAATGATCATTGTTTCGGAGACTGGTTTGGTAATTAAGCTCGAAGAAGCAGTACAAAACAAACAATAATTAGATGCTTGTTGAGGCATCACTATGAAAAACTAGAAAGGAGTGATAATCATGACACTCGCAGATCAATGTATAAAAAGAAACATTAAAGCTACTTGATTATGGTGCATCGTTTTTTAAATTTTTTGATATGGATATGTGACATTATTTTACTTTAGGCATTTAAAGAATTAATTAACTGAAGTCTATATTTCCGCAAGTATATTGATTTCACTAAGTCGTATTTAGTCAATAATTATATCACTTAAGAAAATTATCAAGGTATGCCTGTTAATTTTTGGCATTCCTTTTAAATCCAACGTAATTAATTATACGGTTTTTAATTGACTTACCAACATCATGATGAACGTTGTGAAGGTCTTCTCAATATGATCTTGATGCAGGAATTTGATGAATAGCTGTGGTAAAATTGTTTTTTACAACGGTAATTATTGACTTAAATATACTCCTTTTGAGGTGGTACTTAGCTACTTCTTGGATGTCATCATATAATTCCGAGCACTTGGTGTATTGGAAATCAAATTTATTAGCTGGCTGATTTTAGCTTGTTCTTTGTCAAAAATATTTTGGTTCACTGTCAATTTCTAATACTCGCTTTTACTATTATTTTAAATTAGACAAAGATTTTGAGCTTTTTAATGTAATTTTTTGTCGGTATCAACTTATGCATTTTTTTTGTTTTGTTTTTTGATATTCTATCCTTTACCACTTTTCTATGACTGATTTAGCGTTGTAAATAAGACTATGCTCAGTATATGTTTTTTTCTGGTAAAAAGCTGCGATTGAGTGGTTTTAATTTGTTTTGTTTTTCTTGTTCTCACAGACTTTTAATCGTTCAGGTATTTAAGTTGAATTAAGGGGTCCCGCCATATTTTCTTAATCAAGATTAAAAGGTGGTTAATTTAATATATTGAATTATAGGTTCATAGGAAAACTTTTGAGATATCAAAATTATGCAAATAAAGGCTCGTAGGCGGATTCAAAGAGTTTTACCGAGATTTCTCCTCAATAGTATTTGACTTCAATATCCGTTTACGGTGTAGGGCTTTATTTAGTTGTATACGATGACGTTAGTCGGCAACTGATAGGGTTGGAATTTAAGCAAACCTTAGTAATTGATCGAAGTTACATTGTTTTACCCACCAAATGTCCCTATCGAATTTATTAGTACTACTGTTTCGAATTGATGCAGATAGTAGCAGTTGGCAAAATAACTTATTGTTGACTCATATATATATCTGTCCTCGATCAATATTAGAGTTTCATTAACAACATCGGTAGGAGATAACGTTGGTGCCCGGTGGATAATATCTTCACTCACATTGTCCTTATGTTTCTCCCAAATGCTGTGTGGATAACAACGTGCGCAAGTCGAATTTTATGTAAAGAACACGTCAACGACGCTTCTGTTAACGTTCTATCCATTTTTAGGATAATGCATATTCCCTTCACTAGTAGTAAATATCTTATATTTTAATCCACAATATTTCATTGAAAATGTCGCATTGGATAGGCGGTGCCACGCTAACTTTTCTCAGTCACAACTTAATTTAGCACATGACTTTGTATACCTGATAAATAGGGACATAAGGATAAATGTATACTTTCCAGATAAATGGTGCATTACTTTTGTCGCTACAATATATTTTAAAAAGGAGAGGCAACGCCCAATTTTTCTTTTATGATCAGAAGTATATGTAGGAAATCCTATCTTTATATCTGTAATAACTCATGAGATATAGCCGTTCAAAATGCCAAGTTATTTGGGCATTGCCTCTGTACAAGTTCTTTACCTAATAAGATCACACCAGAAAGATATCACATTTCGTACTGATTGATAAAATTGTTGAGAGTGAGAAAATTTAAGCCACGTGACCTTACATACAACCTTTATTCAAAACATATTGTTTTTAAATTTTGAAATCTGTGCAAATTCATGAAACTTTGCTTAATGTTATTTCTTCGCACACTTAAGATTAGGGCTGTAATTAGTTGAAGTTATCACAGCCGTTCTGAATCCTCATACACAACAATTACTAACAGTGGGATAGTTAGCACCGCCCATTTATGCATTTCCCATACAAAACCCTACAATTTTGTTTTTATGCCTTCACCCGTAGGATTGAAGCATTTCATACAGTGCAATTACGACACCTAAAATGAAGCGTTTTTGACCAAACGTGTTTCATGAATGTTTCAACATGCTGTGCCAAGAGAGTAGTCAAGGATTGTAAATGGACTCCACTCCTTCTGATAACTCCCATATTAATTGACCGATTTTTTCAAATTACATATTTTTCCCCACATCTACTAATACGTGGATTGCACCAGATTAAGTTCTTGTAACGCTTGGTAAATATTCCAAAATTCTTACCACGCCTCCTCTGATACCTGCCATACAAATAACCCATTTCTTGCTCATATGTTTGGTTCGATTACACAAATTTGGAGCACGTGGAATCTTTGAAAATAAAAACTAAAATAATGTTGTTGTCACATTACGTTATTCAGATTGTAATGTTTAAACTAGGAAACATCTTCCTAAGTTCGATAAAGGAATGTAAGGTGAGGAAACATATAAGTTATTCAGCTGGCTATTAAAGTAAATAATATCACTTGGGGGGAAAAAACCACAGTGAAACCATCCTGAAGGCAACAACTAATTTTCATATCAAAATCTATAAACAAGAATATCACTACGCACAATGGAATTAAATGTGTATAAAAAATTTAATAAATATTTTAAGCAATTTATGCGCTTTGCTTCCAAGGCAACAATAAGCTAACTAACGACGTGCAAGAGAAGGGTAGCATAATCAACGAGAAAATGTTTTTTTTTTTTGCAAGAGAACAAAATATGTTATTTACTAACCTTTTAAATTCCTAATAAAGCGGCAAATTTGCAAAGAATTGATTAAAAAAATACAACAACAAAAAAACTAAGACCTATCCTCTAACTCCGGCTTGCTCCCCACATTTTCCAATGTACAAAAGGGATTTTAGAAGCCCAATATATACAACTCATGAAATACTTTTGCATCCTCAGCCATTATTATTTTCAGAAAAAACAAATCGTATGTATGTACGAACCTTGCCAATTTTATGTACATATATTTTTTATGGGATCTCAATAATGTATAAGACTGTTGTATGTTGTGAATATGTTAAAAGGGATGTAGATGAATATTGAATTCTTGTAACTTTGCAAAGGAGGTATAAGGAATACTATAAAATTATTCTTGCATTGTGGAACAAAGTGAAAAGGAGGATCAAAGCCTTGAAGTATTTGGACCATTCCAGAGAATGTGAGACCTTTCGATGTACGACCATGTAATTTGATAAAGTAGTTTGCCATTCGCTGAACTCAGCTACTGAATGTCTCTGCAAAACCTGTAGAAATATTTCACTTAGGTGAGCTACTTAGGAAATATCGTTACCCGATACGACTTAACCGAAATTTGTTTTGTAATTTAATATATTAAGTATTTAACTTTTTTAATCTTCACCCGAAATAATGAAGGTATACATTATTTGACGTGGTCAAAAATGTAACTTGAATTCTTTAGGTTTTTGTTCATTTCATTGGCTTGAAATTCTTAATAGATTTTGAAAATTCGACTGACTATACATGCCTCCCATAAAAACTGGAATAATTTAAAATCTGCTTGGCAGATTTTGAAAAAATCAACCACTAAAAACGTCTCTTTTGAGAACTCCCATAAAAACCTAATGAGTGTCTGCCAAAGAAAGATCTCATAATAAAAATGCTCTGTAATTACAAAACAGCAGGTCTATATTCTTGTTCAGCACATAGACTTGCAATTCTCTGTAAGCCCTGAGAAAAATTGACCAAGTAACCGCTTCCCTTCAGGTACCTCCCATACAAATTACCAATTTAACATATATTCTTAGCTTCATATCTTTCTGGTAGGTGTACTGAATTCAATCAAATTTGGCACACATTAGGACTTTAGTGAAGTAAGTCCTGGGAATGAAAACGGAGAACATTGTTACACCCCTTCTAGTACCTCCTATACAAGCTGGCCGATTTATCGAAATTTGATTTTTCCACTGTAATTCTCGATCCGTAGAATGCACTTACTTAAATACTTGGAAAATGAAACAAATAACAAATATCGAGGTCTCCGATAACTCCCATACAAATTAGGTAATTTTATCTACATTTTCCTAGATTAATATCTTTCTTTGCATCAAATACAGTATAATTTAACAAACATCCGGCTTTCACATACTCAATTTGGCATCCCCTGGCTGGAGGAAAGAGCTAACAGTTGCGGTTGCTTGGTCCCGAGATTGTCGACTGCAGATTCTATACAGTCCAAGTTTACTTGAATATCCCAGTGGAGAGCTGACAATCGCATTGCAATATGACCAGTATGATCAGCATGCCGCGAGTAAGTTCTCCACTATGAGACTAACGTAAAGCCTTTGCTGACTCTGTTCATAATCAGGTAGCGGGCTATAGTATGAGAGGTATGGAAATGCAGACAAAATTCTTAAACAACTGGCTTAAAGTATTATGTGACATGCAAGTGCAAATTATTAAAGCGCTCAGAAAAACAATGGATGGTAGAGACGATAAAAATTATTCTCTGTCCCATCGAAATCTCATATTTAGTTTTGCTGTCAATTTATTTTCAATAAAAAATCTACCTTATGCGAAGTACCAAATATAATAAAATTTCAAAGAAAACTACGGTTTTCGCAAGTGGTAAAAGCAAGTTTGGCTGTCTCACATTTAATACGAAAACATGAACTTAATAAAAACTTGAATCAGTCGTAATATAAAGGTGCAATTTAAGTAGATTCGGATCAAAACTGCTCTTTGAGAAGCGGTTATAACTGACCTTTACGATGCTTTTATATGAGGAATATGTCAAACCATGGTCGACATGTGGTATTTTCAATCAGTCGACATGTTTTCTTCTAAATCGAAATACACATGTCAACATTTGTTGCAATTGGTGGCAGTTACATTTGCCTACAGCCATTATGCATCAAGCAGAATGTAAATTCCCGGGTGAAGATTAATTAAGTGTTATTTTGGTTTACATTTCTAATTGTAGGATAATGTCAGTTTGAAAGAATAAGCCAAATTTACTTTCTTTTAGTATGGACATTCAACAACGATTCTATACATAAATCTCCTAAATTTTTTCACTTCTTAATTTTTCAACATTTCCCTTTTATTCTTTAAATTTACTGATAGTGTTTTTTCGCGTGCCGTAATTAGTATTAAACAAAAATCCGTTGTGTTATCGAGTTCCACATAAATTGGCTTCTGCCTTAAATGGTAAGAATGAAGACATTTAACAGTTTAATTGTGTTTGCAACAGGTGCGTACAGCATAATGGAATATAGACGTACTATCAGGACCTGACAGTTGCCGTGAAACCTGGCAGATATATTGCATTTTCAATTGAACCACTTAAACGTCAATAATATTTGAATTTTCTGCGAAGGCAAATGTTATTTTTAACATTTGATTCTGTACACTAAATTGTTTTACTGGAGTGCAAAGATCCATAAAAATGTCAGTATTTGATTAAAACCTTCATTTAGTTCAACAAAAGCAGCTTATTCACATATGTTTCACCTACAAACAAATGTAATATTTTTTTAGCAAATACTTGATTATATGACTTTGGCATTAAGAGTGGTTTTCAGTAAATCAACAATATTCTAACAACGTAGGAAGTCTTATCTATGCTTCCAA
The DNA here is from genome assembly GCA_019455685.1 of Philornis downsi. NCBI lineage: Eukaryota > Metazoa > Arthropoda > Insecta > Diptera > Muscidae > Philornis > Philornis downsi. Next base: position 1,913,223 of record JAHXMU010000395.1, read on the forward strand.
TCATAAACCAGATATTTGTCAAACTCTCGTCGATTGATCGAATCGAAAAGGTTGTGCATTTGGGAGGAATGGCCTGGAAAGTGTTTAGCTTCTTTATTCTGCCATGTCTACATGAATTCAGGGATGTTACGATAGCCGATATGTGTATGATATCTATTCGACAGATATCTGTTGAAAACATGAGGAGGTATTGGAGCAAGGTAGATAAGATTTTGCAGCCACACGCACTTCGAAACACAAGGACCGGTATATATTAATTGGGAACTATCACATCCCATATAACACCTTAAAGTGTCTGCCGAAAAAAGCCCGAATGAAGCCGCATCACTCGATCTCGGATACTAAAAGATTACCCGCACAAAAAGTAAGTCCACTCTTTCTAAATTTAGCTATTTATTCTTTAACTGAAGACAATATATATATAGGTATGTATATAGGCAGTTATTGGAAAGAATAACACATATCGGCCTAGCTGCTCTCGAGTACTTATGGAGCTAACACACAGCAATAGATTTATATGTATATATATAAAAGATTTCATAACGAGGCTTATCTCCGTCCACTTTTCCCCAGCAACGTAATTCTCGCTGTGCCAATGGCATATGATGAAGATTCTATCTTCCTCCCTGAGATGAGAAATGCCCATGCTAAATACCCGCTTGTAAAGCCGTTACTATTAAAAAAAAATGACCAGATTATCTCTCAGGTGTAATTCGTCTCAAATCTCATATTTATGCCTCCAACATGTCATAAGATTTTACATTTCAATCTGCATGCCAAACACATCTTATAATCTTCCACAGATTGAAAGATTCAACTCACATTGTGTAATCGATCCATTTTTTCATCGGCAAGAGTGATTTTTAAAAAGGGGGTGGCATTTACCCATCTCATCTTCATACCTCTAATAGTACATGAGATTCCAAATTTTAAGATGTGTGGACGCTGCCAATCCCAATCGCCCAACTATAACAAAATATAGCCTATAACAGTTCAAAGAAAAAAGAATCGTTCAGAATAGTCGTTAAACTGTAGATCTCGTTGAGTGATTCTAAAAATAGAGCGCAGTAAATTTACAGAATGTTATAAGCTCTGTCCGTTCAATAATAAACAAATAATCAAACGTACGCACAAAATTTAAGGATATGTGATAGATTATTATGCCGAAAAAGCGCTTATATAAATCTCATCTTCTTACTTGTAATAGTTCATGAAAGGTAACTATTTTAGGTGCTACGTTTCATAGTTGGTGCCAGTATGAATACGAAGAAAAAAGAAAAAAAATCATCCATTTACGTATATACCTATACAGGTTAAGGCACTAATTGCGCTACAGTGAGAAATTCAAATATTTCATTTTTTAACCTATTTTTTTTATGTATAGAAATTTTGATTTTATTTCACATAATTAACTGGTTTTAAAGATGATAGACCGTAAATAACCTCCATGCTCATTCACATATATGCGACACCACATCAGAAAATTATTCATTGCGGCCTGAAGGGTTGAATTTGGGATCGCCTGTTTCAATTCAGCCAAATTCCTTGGTTTCGTTTTGTACACCTCTTGCTAGACATAAACCCCACTAACAAAAAAAAAAAAAAAAAAAAATTTGGTGCAGTCACAATACAATTAAATTATAATTTAATTATAATTGAATTTAAATTGTATTTATTCTCCGCAGACCGCGGAAGTCTAAAGACATAGCATTTAAGTAAAATTACATTTCACGTCACATTTGTAGAGCAAAAAATAATTGTTTGCATGGTAATATTTTTAAATTCATTAAAAGGTAATAAAAACATTGTATTCGACTACAATAATTACCTTACGGCACTATCGATAATGATTGCGTTAATCTCTTCATTGTCACCATAGTTGAGAGAACTTGTGGAATCAATTATTTCAACTATGGGTGAGAGCTTAATGAGATGAAGAAGATGTTGGGACAAAGATACGCATTTTTTGTGCAAACCAATTGTTGCGAATAATGAAAACGTAGCGTACCTTTACGGAAATATAGAAATTGGTAAGTATAAAGTGAATCCGAAAGCGTCATGACTATCCGGTCATCCCCTGACCTAGGGAAATTCCCACAAAACGTGCCGCCAGTTTTCCCCTGGTGCACGACAGTTGCATGACTCGCTATCGGATAGCTATAGCTCTCTCTTATGCGGAAAAGCACTGAGTGATCCATGTCCCGTCAGCAAGAAACCAAGACAGAAGTTAAAACCAAAACCCGGGTTTCTCCCAACGAACCTAACATATGAAAAAAACCTAAATGTAGCACGTCCGTTTTGGCTTTCTTCCCTAAGTGTTTGCTATCTCGACAAGGTACATTCGTCCAAGAGCCCCCTAAACTCAGCCCTAATCTCTACCCCCTCAATGGGCCAGTCTATTGCCGCCAGTGCATACCCTTTCCTGGGCTTGGGCACGATGAATTGCAACAAATCCAGGGGGGCAGCACCCATCAGTACCTGAAAGGCCTCTGTCGAAATCGTTCGACATACTGGCATACAAGCCAATAACACCACTCTCTGACAAGAGATGATCTTACGGTATCCGAAAGCAGACTTCACCGCGTAATTTGCCATGGCAACAAACAACGCTGACCAGCTTACTTCTCAGCCTATCCAAATGTGGCAAATAGTTATTCGCTCTCCCATGATAACACCCAAGTACTTCATCTCGGTGGCGCACCTGAGCACAGATCCATCAGTCAAACGAACGAGTGGCTAGTGAGATAATCTACCCCGCAAGAGTATCATGTTGGTCTTATCGACAGCAACATCTACGCCGACATGTTCCGACCATTGCCTAACTATCGCCATAATGGCCAGGACCCGCTGCTTTAACTGGGAACGAGAGCGACTCTTAACCATGATGAATAGGTCATCAGCATATGCACAATCTTTGCACTGATCACTTAGCTGCCGCAATAACGGGCCCATCATTAGCTTCCATATAAATGGGACGAGATGGAACCCTGCGGACAGCCACGAACAACGTCAAGCTGCACAGCACTATTTGTCCCAACTACTTTAGCTGTTCTGCCACAGTCATGATAACGCCAAAGGCACAACTCCTGGCACCTTACCTCTTGAAGCCTTTCCAACACCCTAACCCATAACAGGTAATCGAAAGCGCCCTTGGAGTTCACGAATACACCAAGAACATAGTTCTCAGTGGATTCGCTCACGCATCTCTGAACGTGAATCCAGGCATCCTCAACGTATTGAAAAGGGCACATGTCGTCAATAACTCTCTCACTAAGTCTTTTGCACCACTATTATTTCCAGCGCTTGGAAAAGCAGGCTAATACCCCTGTAAGATCGAGGTCCAAGCATCATAATGAAATAAAAGTTTCATCGAAATCAAAGCTTTATGTGTGTTTTATTTAACTTTACTTTTGAAACCGGAAAATAAATAATCCTTACTATACTTGTTACAAACAGATAGGCCTGCCGACCATCATATGTTGCAGGATATGATAACTAAAATATAAGAACACATAGAAGCATTGCAAATGATATTCCTTATTTCTTGGAGCACGTGAACGCACATAATAACTCCATGTAGTTTTTGTTTAACAAATGTAATAAAAAAAATGGCATAGCTTGAACATTTGGGAAGCAAGCATAATCCATACTTTGTAAAATTCAAAGGAATTCCACAGGATTTTTAATTTCTTTTTTTGAAGCACACCGTCTGAATCCAGAAAATGTCACCTAAAGTCAGCAGGCAGTACCGCCTTGAAAATTTATATACTCTCCTTGTTAAAGGAATAACATAATGATATAACCTAACATAATAACAAAATATACTCGTAATAGCAAAGTAAAGATGAATGTTATATCGTAACTTTTCTTAGATAGCGAGAACTTGTGTCAGAATGAAAATGAAAGGAAGAGAAAAACTTTTGCTTTCCTTTCACAGCAAACGGGTGAGGGTTTTTACAATATTTTGTATGTGGAGGGCCTTGGCAATTTCTCTGCCAGAATACAAATGGAATGTCCTGTGAGTGTGTTGAAGTGTGGATCTTAGAATGTTTTACTAATATTTACCATTTTTGTGGTTTTCCTTTTCTCTGACCAACAGAATGAAAACATTTCAATATTGTAAACAAGCATTTTGTGTGTTGACATGTATTACTACTATATTCTATGCATCCCCTTACACATGCAACTACATATATATTCACGTATAAAGTGTATGTGTGTAAGTTAACAAAATGTTTTCACCCTTGGATTAAATTCATTCCACAGTATTCACAGACGTATACTATGGTGGCAAAATGTTTCGAATGAATAAAACATTTACACACGTATCCACGCATGAAAACATAATTGTTGGAATTTTAATTAAACTAAAAATATTTACATGTTATTACATGTGAGTGTTTTCAATAATGATTTCGGTTTAAATATTGAGAAATTATGTGAATTTCAAATTGTTGACAAAAGTAATTTAAATTATTTACTACACGTACCTACAGTGCGACCTCGTTTACTTCAATGATAGGAATAAATCCAGCCGAAGAACAACGTAGTAGACAATTATCGTAGTCGCAGGATGAAACCGATACCATTAATTGCATATACTTTCACCCGACTTCCTTTTGTGTTTATTATTCCCAATAATGCTTCGAATTGACGCACTGGAGCAAAGCTGTAATTTCCTGAAGTCTTCCGCTTAGAAGTTACAGCGAAATCAACGTTTCTATTTATCAGAGAGGGAGTTGTAGTTCGGCCGATTTTCTTTTTTTTTATCAATTATTGTACAGCAATTCAATTAATAAACAATAAAGTAATTGCAGTCTAATAATTAGATATAACGGCGGAAAAATTAAGATTCGAGTATGTATGAGAAGTACTAGATGGGGTGCGGCACAAATTTCACTCTGAGCACTTACCATGGCAAACGCTCAATGTGTATCAAATTTCATTAACCAATTCCCTTGAATATCATGAATGGGACATGGGAGAGCTCCTCACATTCAACGATCTTGTAACCATTTCGCTCAACGAAACTTACAGATTCCGAACATCAGTTTGAGAAATATTTAGCAGACTTATCGATTACTAGACTACTTAAAATGTCTGGCAGGCGCAGACACAGGCGAGTTGATTTACGTTGAAATAGGATGACGATATGCAGGGGCGAAGCACACGCGAACATACATCGGAAAGGTAAACTACTTTGTTTGTTTATAATTTTTGATTAAATGAAAGAGAATGGATGTCATATTGATAAATGTTTCACAACATCAGATAAATGTCCGCCTCTGTTAGCCCCACAAATGCGAGCCCTTTTGAGCACATTTTTCATTGCATTCTTATACATTTCACGCGGTATTTCATTAATTTCATCACGAATATTTTGTTTGAGTTGCTCAAGCGTTTCTGGTTTCTTTACATAAACCTTGCTTTTCAGATATTCCCATAAAAAGAAGTCCGGAGCAGTCAAATCAGGCAATCGTGGAGGCCAGTCAACATCACCATTTCTTAATATAACTTGTTGTGGAATAGAAAGAGGTCTCGCAGTAATTCCATTGTAATCCTGGCTGTATGCGATGTGACTGTCTTGTTGATACCACATGTTAATCAAGCCCAAAGAATGCAGTTGTGGCATTAAAAAGTTTTCAGTCTTATCACACTATCACTCCCTATTGGCAGTTACGGTTACGCCGTTTTCAGTTTCAAAGAAGGAAGGTCCAATGATTCCTCCTGACCAAATTCCACATCAGGCTGTCATTTTTAATGTATGCAAAGATGACTGATGAATAATTTGAGGGTTTTCCATTGCCCTGAACCAACTATTCTGTTTATTCACATATCCATTCAAATGAAAATGTACCTCGTCAGTCATTATGATTTTTTCATGAAAATCGGGGTTGTCATGGGCGAGCTGTAACATCCTATTGGTATATGTACGGCAACGTAAATGGTCCTGTGGAAGAAGCTCCTGTGTCAACTGAATCTTAAATGGAAACAAATGCAAATCCTTGTGCAAAATTGTGGCCAAAGTTGTTCTTTGGAGACCAAGCTCCTGAGCACGGCGCCGAATAAATAGTTCGTCTTGACGGCACATTGTTTCTTCCAAAAATTTCACGTAACTTTCTCATCGTCACAGTAATCGAGGATTGATTTTGATAAAATGTTGTGACGATTGAAACACGTTGGTTTATCGAGTATTTTTCCAAAATAAATTTGCCACGTCTCTACTTCACGACTGCCAAATATGAACTGTCAGGTCTAATGTTTACCAAAGTGGCGACAAAAATCTAAGTAATGACAGTTATAGTGCTTCTACCGCCTACTTCTGGGTGTTATGTTTTTGGCGCATTGAATGGGGTGCACCTATGTATATGCCTTGGTAAAAGAATAAATATTGGTTGATTCGAGGCTGCGATTGTGACTAAACTTTATTTTGAATAGTAAAATATTCTTACAGAAATATATTTCCAAAATAGCCTTTTCATGAGGAATAATTCTTCACTAAAAAAATATTTTCGAATTGGTATTTTCATTAATGGAATAATCCTGGAAGTGGGTTTGTTCCAGAGATGTATATACTCCTATAGTTTACGAGTTAGGTATAATAACACTGGTTTTCAAATTTGGAGAAAAAATTGACTGGGTGCGCTGAATTCGAATCTGGTATAAAAATTGAGCTATCACGTCTTGTTAAATTTTTATCGCATTTTGCCATTACTGTAAAACAGTCAAAAGTGTCAATTTCACAATAATTAATTTGACAGAAGCCCGCTTTTATTCGAAATCTTCGTAGTAGCAGCGTTTAAGATTGTCAGGGTGATCGTGTGTTACCGACCCAAGCTATGAAGAACCATTCATACCAATTCCTCATGCCGTTAATACAAAGGAAAATTATGAATTAATGACTGAAATTTTGACATCACTCAAATATAACGATAATAAATGGAAGATCTGTGGTGACCCTAAGGTGTGTGATTTACATTCCTTTGCATATATAGTATAGACCATCGTAAATAACTGTAAATTAATCTGTTTCAGGTCATTGGTTTGTTGACTGGTATGCAAGAGAGTTCCACAAAATATTGTTGTTTCCTTTGTCTATGGGAGAGTCGCGCTACATTACGTCAGAACAGAGTGGCCAAAAAGAACTGAGTATTCACCAGGAAAAAAAAACATTTCAAATAAACCATTTATTGATTCAAATGACGTTCTTCTTCCGCCGCTGCACATAATGTTGGGCCTTTTTAAGAACCTTGTTAAGGCTCTGGACAAAGGTGGTGCATCATTTAAACATTTGTTAGTGGGTCTTCCTAAAATCAAAGAAAGCTTATTTGTTGGTCCTCAGATCAGAAAGCTATTTAATGATGAAAAATTTTCAGAATATTTATTAATGAAATATATGCAGCCTGGAAATCTTTTAAGAACACCGTAACAGTTTTCTTGTAAACAATAAGTGGTAAACCACAGACAAATTTTTGCTAAATTATTGAAAAATTACCACGAATTCGGTACACGAATGTCACTCAAAATGCATTTTCTTCATTCGCATTTAGGTTTTTGTCCACAAAACCTATGTGCGGTGAGCGACGAACAATGGGGGCGTGCTCACCAAGATTTAATGAAAATTGAAAGAAATTATCAAGGATTTTGGGACAAAATGTTGTTGGGAGACTATTTCTGGACTCTAATACGTGAAACCGAACCAGCAAAATACAAATGACATTCAAATAACGTAACCTTTGAAAATTCATTGCTTTTTAAATAAACTATTAATTTTTTATGTAAAAACCGTATAAAAACATTTTGTTTGTTTCTCGAAAACCTGACGTGGTAGAGAAAAACCAATTACAGATTCGAATTCAGCCCACTAACATTGTTGGCTATTGTGAGTAGCCGTCAAATATGAAAATTTATCTTAAACTCAGCGATCAATTTTTCTAATTTGATATCCAAAATAGATTAGCCGAAAATCATTTTTATTTTTTACAATGTGTTCTATCCTTAATGGTAACCACATTTTTTTAGGAAATGAGTAGAATATTAAAGTAAATTTCTGTATATGCAGGAGAAACTTTCTGAATCGGATGTATGTTATTCTATAGAGACGTGTTTGCAGACAATTTTTTTTATCCATATTATTCTTTCTACAGGAACTTTCAACGCATTGAATACAGTGCCCATATTTTACCTACGATTTCAGAAGCAAATGAAGTTGAAAATTAAGTTTAGATTTTTCATAATACCTTTTTAAGAGCAACTGGTCTGCACTGGGCGTACTTTTGAGATCACATTCAGGAAATATCGACATGACAAGGTTTTATAGTCGTTCTTCAGTATTGGAGGCATTCAAACCTTTATTTTAGTTACTTAATGTGTTTATTTCATGTAATATTCCTCGATTTGCCAATTTAATTTAGACTTATTTATGCAAGCTGTACATTTGTGCTGTACTATCTCATTTAGTCGCCTATGGAAGCCCCCATTTTAATAATATATTAAATTTTGCAATTTTGCAAAAAAAAAATTATATATTGCACGGCATGTGTATTAGAAGTCAGACATGGATATTCTATTTTACTTAGAATTTTTTGTACAACCCACAAATATAAGATTGTTGTATTTTGTTTACAGTCTCCATAATTCACTTAATTTGTTTGAAAAACAAACGAATACTTATTTGTGTTTAGCTTTGAAATTTGAATATATTTTCGTTTTAAAGAGCTTTTATTTTTATTGTGTAAGATTACTACTATTACAACTCTTATTTTTTATTTTTAATTATTTATTAATCCAACAACAACTCAAATTAAAAAAATATATAACTATGTACAGTTTTTGAGTTTTATTCAAAGATATTGCAACAACTAAATCTTGTTATTACATAAAAGTGAATTAATTGAATGGAGTTCCAATCGATTTGAAAGGTAAAAATGTTAAAAACCTTCATTTGCGATACAAAAACAAATAGTAAAGCCAAACATTAAGAGAAAATTAGTGCTCTTAGAGCGATTATCTGCGAAGATGACCACTTATAGACACAAATTTTCAGTTTGACAAATTCTCCTTATTAAGTTATTTATAAATCGTTACATTCGCAAGATAATTGAATATGTTTCTGAAAGGAGAGTTGTTTTTTTTATCTAAAATCACCCCAAGATATTTAACATCATTTTGAGTTTCTATGGTGTTGCTTTCAAAGTGTATTGGTCTCGTTGGGATTCTTTTCGGAGATTTGTTGATCTTAATTTTCTATTCTTTAAAGTATTTTTTGCAGGCCATTGGACTATTTTCAATTTTCTTTAAGAGAGCGTTTGTTAACTTGCTTGATTAAATTAGCGCCGTATCATCTGCATAATAAGCAATGTCAACTTCTTTAGGAGGTTTGAAATTCGAAGTGTAGATCGAGTACAAAATTGGTGACAAAATTGATCCTTGAGGTAGTCCTGCCGGAATACTTTTGAATGACGAGATACTCTGCCCAAAGTCGGCGATAATTTTACACAAATACTTTGGCACATCTGCTACAACTAATTGACAAAGTAGGTCGTGATGCCATATAGTGTCGAATGCTTTCTCAACGTCAAGTAATATGAACCATGTTGACTTTCTGTTGCGCTTCCTCCTAATTATTTTGTTTTTATTCTACCAATTTGTTGAATAGTGCTATGTTCGTTTTTAAGCCCAAATTGCTAATCGGATATTATTCTGTAGGACGTGGCAACTTCATCTATCCTTTTATGAATTAGTTTTTCATGTATTTTTCCTAAATTGCTTAAGAGACTTATTGGTCTGTAGGATTGTTTGAGGGTTTTTTGGGTTTGAGAATAGCTATTACTTTAGGTTTTTTAAATGCCGTTGGAAAATAATTTAGACATATAGTACATACAACTGTTGAATATTATGGTCAACAATTTTATTGTTTTTATGGAATATTTTTCAAAAACAAGTTTGAGACGCCATCGAATCCTGGAGCTTTTGAAGATCTTAATTTGGTCAGTATGGTGGACATTTCGTGTGTGGTGATAAATACAGACCGTTTATTGATGCCTCCTCAGTTTTCAGATGTATATGTAGTGCAACTTCGTTTACTTTGCTATCATTTGGGTGAGTGTACTATTGCCACTCTTTTTGTGTGAACCAATATGAACAAATATGTATGGCAACATTGTTTTTGAAAACTGTGGTAGTTGACGAAACATTTCATACGTTTTATAAAAACCTTGTTAACAATGCTTTCGTTCACAAACGATTCGTTGGGTAATCGTTTTGAAAGTTTTATGAAAACTTCAACTCCACCTTTTGTTGAACATTTATTATTAGCTGTATTAATCAAGCTCGATGTCCGGTGTTTTTATTTTTATTATGAATATTTCGATCCTCGTTGAGTAGCATCGTCAAGAAATCCTAATGTATGTTTATAAAATATATTACGAAATATTAAGAAGGGCACATGAAAATCATTCTTCTTCAAGGATAAACAGATATACAGGGAACATGTATGCACGGGTTCAACGTTTATTGGAACAATAAATGCTCGATCATTATCCGACTTTCAGTATACACAACTACAGTGAAAATTATTGCGGTTTTTAGTTTCGAGTCTAGTGAACGATTCTTGAACTAACTTTCGGAGTCGTCATTAAGCGTTTAGTGAATATAAAACTGAAATAATTTTACGTTCACTGAAACTGAAAAGCACTCCTATATGCATGTCTTGAAATATTGTGATTGGTTCTGGTCTGTGTAAAAATGTTCTCCTATTCAGCATATGTTCCACTATACTCAGATTTTTTTAAGAAACGGTTGCACATATTATAAAAGTAACCTGAGTGTTAAGTTTTGGATAAAAAAAGTACCTTTATTTGTTCTAAATACTGAAAAATTGCAAAAATATATTGTGCCTTGGTGAGATTTTTGGCATTCTATGATTTTCTTCTCTAAATATTTGATAAAATCACAGCCAGCATCAGATAGTAGATTTCATTTAACCAGGTGGAGCAGATTACAACTGCGTTCACATCGGAAATGTGTTGTCTCTCTTATAAAAACGTTATATAGGTATATGTGTTGTTTTTAGTTTTAGATACATTTTAGAAATGCTTGTTACTTCCGCCAACTTCACAATAATTCATAAATGATCAGAATGCTTTTTCTCTGAATATGTTAGCAGTATAATGAATGACTTTAAAATAAAACTGCAATTACAATATGCTTGTTGTTTCCAAATCAGAAATCAAAGGAATGGAAATTTTATTTTCGATTTCTTGTTTCTATCAGAAAATGAGATGCACAATCTCATTGGAAAATGAGGAGATATAATCACATACATACATATATCTTATAAATGTAGCCTAATTCTCAACATCAACATTTGAGTCTGTAACATTTGTGTTCTAAAGTAAAGTCCGATAAAACAGAAGGCTTCCAATACATATTACAAAAATCGAATCCAGGAGTTCAAAAATATTTTTAGATTGATACCATTCGGTAGCCAGAATAATAGGCGGAGTCCTTGTAAATGACAAAAATGTTATGACGATTCAATCCATTTAAATTGGCTCTTCGGCTAATTGCCTATCGGCTTCCTTCTCTGATCGTTGTTCCCTGAACCGATTTAGCTCCGAGAATCAAATTTTTCGCAGAATTTTTATACCTTCTCCTGAAGTAATCAAAGTACTATACTGAATGAAAATTTCAAAGAACAAAATATCTTCCGACTTTATATATCTTCATCACTTTAATATATGCGCGTCCATTTGTCTATCTAGAAGGCACTACAACTGTCGCAATAGGGTGCATTAAGTTAAGTCATTGGCAAAATGTGTAGAACTTACATTTGTAAGTTTTTAATTTTAAGTTTTAAGTCTTTTTTCCAATCTTAGCTTAATACAGCACATGACAATTTTGTGATTGATAGTGACATATTATTATGTTGTTTTCAAAAGTGGGTAGGCGCCAAATTTTTTTTTCGGAAATATTTCTGTCTACACTATTAACATTAACAGAACGCAACATTGTTCCTCTAATAGTTTATGAGACATGAATGGGTGGCGCCATACCGCTTTTTCTAATCTTAACTTAATACAGCATTTGACAATTTTGTGATTGATAGCGACATATTATCAAGTTTTCATGACGGTCAGTCGGTTAATATGGCTTCCATAAAAAGTTGCGAAGCAAATAGAATACGTACCAAATCTCTTCTATATAACTCTACTAAATCATTAAAATAGTTGTTTGTACGGGCGTGGCCACGTCTTTTTGTCCAACCAAGACCTAATATAGGCTGTCATTCCTTCCTGGGCGACATACATATTCCATAAGAATGTCATGATAATTGATCCATTAGTTTTAACGCCTATTCGGAGCAAAGCCAAAAATATACAAACATTAAACTTTATATACATATATAGATTGTGAAAAAACAATTAATCTATCAATTAACTATGCCCCTTCTAGTATCGAAGAAATATGTATACGTCATTTAATACAGCAAAAATGTAAAATCAGAACACAGCGATTAAGGCACCAAGTATCTTTTCATCAAAAGTGTTTCATAACTTTCCATGTCGACCAAGCGATGCCCGTCTTTCTGTTAAGTTGGTAGGCATGATAAATGTCGTAAATTTTTAATTTGGCTAAATCATAGCCAGCGATTTTATTTGTTTATATTGATCTACTCGTTCTGTCACTTCCCAAACTAATCGCCTGATTTTTAAAAATTAATACCTTTGCTCTATATTAGATTATAATTTACACAAATGGACTGACTAACAAAGCGCCCACTGGTACCTACCATACAAATAATCGCTTTGACGCACGACCCATTTAGCTTCGTATCTTGCAAGCACTTGTACTGAATTCAGTTAAATTCAGCGTACATCAAGCGTTGAGTTGAAAGAATTCAAACAAAGATCTCTGTCGCACCCTCTCATGTAAATTGGCCTATTTTCCGAAATTGACTTTCTGCTTTATATTTCCACCACACTGCTAGGCCGAAATAGCTAAAATTTTTGATCATTACACTGGCTTATATTAGGGTAAGTCCTCGCTGTTTTTTTTTTTTTTCAAATGATTCATTGAAAGTTTTGCCCATCGCTAGCTACTACTTTTTCCCACTTTTCTGGCAAAGCTCGAATCCCGTCACGGTAAAACTGTTCATCTTTTGAGGCTATCCACAAATCTAGTCATTCCTTGATGTTGTCATATGAGTGGAACTGCTGGTCAGCCAGACCGTGCGCAATCGAACGGAACAAGTGATAATCGGACGGCGCAATATCTAGAGATTATGGTGGATGGGGTTTCAACACCTCGTAATAAATAACACTGACCCACCAAACACAGATCATAACCTTCGAAGCGAGAATATTCGGACGAGACGACGACGTGGAAGCTTGACCGGGCAGCCCCCATGACTTTCTTTTCTTTGGATTGCTATAATAAATTCATTTTTCATCACCCGTTACAATACGATGAAGAAAGTCCTTCCTTTTTTGTAGCTGAAGCAATTGTTCACAGGGGAAAAAACGCTCAACGTCCCTTGGCTCCAACCCATAAGGAACCCAAATTCCTTGCTTTTGATTTATTCCCAACACATGCAATCGCTTGGAAATGACTTAGCGGGCAACTCCTAATACTGAAGCAAGCTCTACTTGCGCTTGACACGGACCCCCATCATGCAATGCCGGCAATTCAGTGCGTTCGAAGGCTTTTCGTCTTCCTTCATGCGAATATCAAAGTCACCGTCTTTAAAGCGAAGGAACCAATATAGACACGTTGTTTCACCTAAAGCAGCATATCCGTAAACATTTTGAAGCTCTCGATGGGTTTCAGTCGCCGTTTTCTTCGATTGAAAAAAGAATATTAATACTTCCTACATATGACTTCAAAAGAGAATCACTATTGTGTCGAAACGATATGTTTACCATATGCCTAAGCTTTTCTCATGGCGTTTAAGTTATGGCAGATTGACTTGCACTTACAGCTGGCGCCATCTATTGGCTTAGTTGACTTGACCTAGTTGCGCACCTAATAATGCTATGTAAAACCTGAGAAATTCGATTAAGTGACCATGATCCGCTTGCCACCTCTCACACAAATAACCGATTTAAGCTACACATTTTTAGCTTAATATCTTTTGAACAATCGTACCAGATTCAATCTAATTCATCACACATAATGCATTTTATGAAGTAATTTTGGTAATCAAAACTATCTCCTACAAGACTTTCAAATTTGTTGCCAGCTTAAACTTTAATTTTCAAGTTGCAAACACTTAAGTTTTTGCTAATCGTGTTGCTTCGTAATGTTACCGTACAATTTGAAAAAAATTTACTGTATAACAACACCTTCTCCGGTAATTTGAATACAAATTATCTAATGTTATCTCTAAAGTCCTACATGAAGCTTTTCGTTCACTTGCACTAAATTAAGTACAATTGAGCATTCATCGGACATTTAGTATTTCAAATTAAAATAGGATGCGATGCCACACGCCTTAGGCTGCTACGCATACTAATTAATCGAATCTACAATTTTTAAGCGGAAGACGTCATAATGTTCTTTTTCTTTTAATTGTGTTTTATTTTATTCCTACTACCCCTTCCACCTTTTTGCATAAATTCAAAGGACTTTGGGAGAATTTATTAATCAGTTCGCCTCACTGAAATTTCCACACTGGCTTACATATATATTATATTATTCAGTTCATTTGTTAAAATACGTGGAATTTACCATCAAATGTTTGGTAAATTTGGTTCTAAGAGTGAAAATGAATTGCACTGTCACACATTTTTAAGTAACATCCATTCACATTGACCGACTTACCGAAATTAAATTTGTTCCCTGTAACATTTTTTTTTTGGTGTTCAACAGTAACCTGTATTTTGCTTCGCTTTACTAGTTTACAATGCTTGGCATGTCTCTTCTGCAAACTAACAAACAAAACATTGAATTAAAACACTAATTCTGGTATTCAAAACTTTCATTCAATTTCACTAAATTGAACTAAACTATGTATGTATCAAGTGTCAGGCGAACTTACTTCGGAAAATGAAAGTGGAATAGTTTTTCAAAATCAATTTTTTGTTTACTTTATTGTTTATCAATCTTGATTAAGCTAAGTGATTTATTAGATATCTTCTAGCACCCCGTATACTATTGCGGCATCACGAAGGACATGGTGTGAAGATATGGATACGTCTATAAATCTACCTGAGATTTCTATATCGTTTTTTGATCCCATAAAATCACCAAAATAAATTTTGTTCTTACATTTTGCTGCTTTTCAGTAATTAACTCTGAAGCTTTGAGGGAGAACCCTTTTCATGGAAAATCATTAATCGTAAATATTTATTTGCATTATGTCTACCATACACCATATTGCCAAGGGGCATCTGTAAACAGAAAAATTCTCCTACTCCTCACGTAGCAGCATTTTTTTTTTTTTTTTTTTGGATGAAATGTCGTTCCACTTTTATATTTGATCCGCATTGAATCTCTTAAATTACAACGAACAGCTGGTAAAATTCCCGAGTTTACTTTTATTTTGATGACGATACTATTTTTTATGTGTTTTGTGGCAAATGAAACAGCCATTTGTTTCAAAATTTTGACTAATATTGCGATCTAGTTGCTTACATTATTCGCGATTTTTCATTTTATCAAATTCGTTGTATTCAATTCCACTTAAACAATTAAAATTATCATTATTACTATTGTCAGGGTGACTAAGCGTGGCGCGATGGTTAGGGCACGCGGCTATTTTTCGCATTATCCCGCATAGAGCCACGTACTATTATTTGAGCGGCAGTAATCTCGACGCATCTAGTAAATGCGTGTAATCTCACTGAATGTAAGAAGCTCTTCCACATCTCATTTATGGGATGCAAGGGAATTTGCTTTTTTTATTTTTTTTTTTTTTTTTTTGTTATTATCATCAGGACATATGACAGTCCAGCCGTCGTAAGGTCCCAGGCATCAAGTAGGAAGAAATAGGCAGTTCCTTGTGCCCATTAATATAATAATCTCATATACCATTTTTACTCTGTAATTTAGAAATTAAAGGCTCCATTAGCATTTCATGTCTTAATGTTTTTTGGAACACAACGTTACTTGTGGATCATTCCTATAATATGCAAATCTTTAACGTGAACCAAATTTAACTGGAATTTATGTAACTATATAACAGACATGAGCATATAAATATGTGGGTTAAATCAGCCATTTGTACGGGGTATTAGAAAAATCGTGATTAATCAACTGAATTTTTCAATGAGTAAAAAATTGAATTTCGGAAAATCTCTCAACTTGTACGGTATGTACTAGAAGTGGTTGGAAATACGATTCATTCGACATCTCAGATCTTCCTTTAGCAAACCTTTAATGTGCATCAAATTTCCCTAAATATACACATAAATTATGAATAAATTTTGGTCTGCTACTACACATTTATTAGGAAAAACACGGAAAATCGCTCAATTTGCATGGGAGGCACCAGAAATGGCTGGGCTGATATTGCCCATATTAGGCTTTGGGAAGTTTTTCTTTTATTAAATACAGATTTACTTGTCTGTTAGTCAGCCAGATGCACGAAATTGGTGAAACACATTTTGTCAAAAGATATTTAATACTTTAAAAGCTTCCTTTGCATTTTGGGGGTATTTATTATTTTAAGGGGTATTTACTAATACACTCATATATAATGTTATCCATTTTTCGGTTTCAAGTAAAGATAAATATAACACACATAAAGCTCTGATTTCGATTAAACTTTGTTTCATTATAATGCTTGGACCTTGCCATTATGTACGAAAGGCAATGACTGTCCCTGGATTGGTTGGAACAGTGGGTCTTTTTGAGGTAGTTTTCGAAATAATACGGCCCAATGGCACCTTCAGACCATAATGCGCACTGAACGGTCAATGCAATACAATGGCTTTTCCACAATCTCCTACCTCATATGGGACAATTTTGCTTGTTGACGTAACCACCGAGGGAGAAATGAGTTTCATCACTGAAGAAAATTTTCGATATTCATAAATGACAAACCTTTCACAGTTATTTATTTAACAGTAGACAGTATTGTCAAACCAGTAGTTTTGAACCCATTAGCACACTTTTTCTTATTACAGAATTTTTGAAAAAATTCCATACGTTGGCGAAAATAATTAACGCCGAATATATTGACCAATGTGATAATTCAGGCCCAAATCACACTTTTGGTTTAACTCTAAAGTTTCAATTTCAAACGGCTTCATTTGATAATTTAGTTTGCACAAACATTTCAATTTACCCAACAGGTTTTACATCCAATTGTCGTTCTCTCGGGGAAACATTGCGAGGATATTTTGATTAACACCGCTTCTGTATGTACTTTATAATAAAGGGAAGCGTTAAAATAGTCAAGTACGAATAAAAACCAACCTTTACGTTAGCCGTTAACACTCCCATTGGATGTTATTAATGTCCTTGTCTTTTTCCCCATCTTTTACCATGCTTCTTTTGTTTACATGTTGCTGCCTTTGCAGCATTGTTTGTATACTGAAACCATTGATGTCAAAAATAGTGCAAACCCTCCACATACGAAGTACCAGCACATTGAAAGTTTTGCATAGAGTTGAGTTAAACAGTGATGTTACTCCCTGTACCCACTGCATTTGTTGTCTGGATAACCCTGGGAACTGTAGTAGAAAAGGTTAACGTGAAATTCAGTGCGAGAATATTTTTTAAAGCAATGTAATGCAGACTCCAAATCTAATCGTATCTCGCCAAAGTATAAAATTCCCTTGAATCAATTCGTGGCCCTTGCTAGTAAAATGAATTTGTTCTTGATGTAGTGATAAATCATCATTTGTTGACGGACGGATGACTAGTGTTTCTGCGGCTTCGTTTCGATCTGCATCTACCTCCTTACTGAAAATTGGTAAGCAAATTATTCCAGGACGTACTTATCATGAAGTAAAATTTATGAAGTAAAATTTAGTTAAATTAAGTTTTACTTACTCGTTCCAAGGGCAATTGCTGGTATTGAGTAAATTTGGTTTACATGTTTTAAGTATGTTTTCAATCCAAACTTAGTAAGGACTTTTTTACAGCGAAGTACAGTGAATTCATTTTAGAAGCCAAATAAGCATTACAAATCAAAATGTTAGTAAAACTTTAAAAATATTTACAGAGGTTTCAGTCAGTTAAATTAAATGATTCTTCTACCGCCTTATCCTATGCCTTTCTACTGAAATTTCAAAGATTTGTTTGATGCATTATGGCAGTGACATGAAATATTTAGTTTTGGTCATTGGAAAGTGTTTAAGATATCATTATCTTGTTCGAAACATTGGTAGTAGATTGTTTCAAAAGAAGTTGCAACTGCACACCTCTAAAACTGAAGAACAGTTACTGGAACATTTTCGATTTAGCTGCCCGTTTTCATAAGCTTTTCAAACATTTTCAAAGATGTGGTTTCTTTTAGTTAACCTGCCCAGCATACTATTTGAGGTACAAACAATAGACGTACTTCCGGTATGATTGGAAATAATTTTAAAATGTGTTTCTATGTTTAAATCATTAACGCATTTTGTGTATTTTTGTGATTTTTCATAACATTTTCATGAATTTTTAAGTGTATCCAATGTTTGTCAGCATATATTCGATTTTAACACGCCATCAGAAAGATGTTTCACCCTACTACATCCTTCCGCAATGAAACAAAGTCTTGACTTGTCATCACTCGCATTAATGATTGGATAACTGAAATAGACGTTCAGGGATTCATAAATATATTAAAGTTTAATTATATATAAAGAGTTTTCCAAATAAGACTAGCGGTACTGGAATGACATAAAACAAGCTGTGTGTGTGAGATATTCACGAAATATTTATTTAACTGAAAGATCCAAGATGGTGCAGATTGATCCGCTTACTTTTTCGTATAGAGTTTTCTGAAGTCTCAAATCTATGCCAGTAAGCCGCATCCGGCTAATACCTCACCCTCAATACCTAAACCCTCAAAGTCTGCATAACACATCCATCCCACAAATTCAGACGGATCCATGCGCTAAATTCATTGAAAATTTTACCTTTTGAATTCGTGTCACTTTGCGAAGACCGGGCGAAACGATGTGATATTCTGTGCCTAAGAGAATACGTGGGACTTTCAAATAAAAACAATTTCGTTAATACCTCACCCACGGCTTGTTTAATTGCCTTTCAAAGTCAATCCGCCCTATTTTAAAATCAACAAAAAACAAATTCCCTTGCATCTCATGAATAAGATGGGGGAAAGGTTTCTACATTCAGCGAGCTTTCACAAACTCTGTTTTCATTTGAGAAGCATTTGCTACACCTACATATCGTCTATTCAACTGTGTTCAACAGATACATGATTATGACTGCCGTTCAAATAACAAGGTGTTGTATCGGGGATCGAACCCACATTCATATGCACGATAGCCGCATATTCTGACCACCATGCCACGGACCTACAAATGTATAATAAGTGTTGTTTTAGCTTCTAAGGTTATTTATATGGGAAGTGCCAGAAGTGATGAGTGAGTAAGTGAGTTAAATAACCCGAATATCACAAGGTATATTAATTCCCGCAAAATGTTACACCAGTGCTTTTCTCCACTTACTGGGACAGTAGCTGGAGTTTTCAAATCCCAGTATTTCAAAGGGAGTTTGGATTGCTTTGGTCTACGTCGTAGACTGATTTCATTGGCGGGGACTTTTCATGGATTTTGTTGTAGCTCCACAGCATCAAGTAACCAACGTAAAGTAACCAATAACTGAATTTTGATGGACACGTTAATGTTGTTATACAGTTTGCATAGCTCATGATAAATATGTTCAACTAAGCCCCCATGGCAGTTTTTTGTAGTTTTGGCTTGCACTAACACAAAATGTCATTGGGTGAAAGTGCGCATAGATCAGTTCAACTGATTGCAATATCTGTAGCCGTTTTTATACACAAATAAAAAAATATTACATGTAGCTTATATTCGTTATTTTTCTTGTGGGGCGCTTTCTAATAGGCCAAATATCATATACTCGTAAATGGGAAAACTTGCGAAAATTACAACCTTCGAAAGTTTTTTGCATTTTCAAGTCTACTTCAAAGGCCTGTGTTGCAATACAGTTATCTCAAAACGTATTTCCTTACAGCTTCTTTCCCTCACTCGCTCTGTAAGCTATATACATCTATGATTCAGAATTTAAAAGATCCATAATAGTTTCCATTTATTTTCTATTTGGGCCACTGTGTATTGTTCCATTTAAAGTACCCGGTAGAACAACCCTGAAGGAGAAATTAAACGAAATCAAAAAGAAAACTCAGCGTGAACTCGTTTTTGAAGATTTTTTTTTGCTATTTATTGAATAACAATTAAATTTAGTTATTTGTCTTCAGGTCTAGGGGAGGGCAAACTCACAACTGTTTATTTGCAGTTTGCAATTTTTCTTGGCTATTTCGTCTTGTTTATACTCAGTGGTAGTTGTTGCTTTTTAGCTCCTTTATTTCTGTGGATTGTAAAGAACCATTTAAATTAGGCGGAGAGGGGAGGGGGCAGTACCAGCCATAGCATGTGGAGCGTATTATTTAAATAAAATATTTTTTTCCGTTATTTTCCATTTTCGCTAAGCTTAGAGCGACGAGATTTTTTCGAAGGGTGCTGCCTCTCACAATCGAAATCCCAAAGAATGAATAAAAATGAAACAAATTTTAACAAAATGAATGAAAGAACACCGCAGAAAACAGAAAAACCATTTGTGTTCGTTAACAACTTCGACGGGCTACAGAATATCCCGCAGCGATTTTGATGAATATTTAAATAATACTTTTTCACCAGAAACGTTAAAAAAAGTAGGAGTTTTCAATAAACACCAAACAATACTAAAATGTTTTAATTTTTGTTTAATTTCATCAAATTGGTTTAATGAAGAGGATACAATGGCCATAATCGGATAATACATTTATATTTTTATATGGCAAGATTTATTGTTAATAACACCATGCGAACAGTTCCAGCATTATGTTTATACCTCATATGGACTTGTATTCGCGCTTGCACGAGCGACAATAATTCAATCGAATTGACGGATTTAACAGAGACCACACCAATACTGCAGTGCTTTGTCATTTATATCGGTTGTGTTTTAAATATAAATCATAGTTTTTTTTTAACTCTGTACTTCAAACAATGATCGTTGAGTGAGTTTATTAAACGTCATGAAATGGTGAAATATGGTTTTATATTCGTTAGTAATTGTGCGTTTTTAATTCTCGGGAATGTTACATTTGAATGAACCGCAATTTATTGCGATATACTTGGATAGCGTTCAACCAATAGCAATCGTTATGTCTTTAGAAGAAGCAATGGAAGAATATATCATTTAATATGGCAAAAAATGTAATACCCAGGAGAAAGCGTTTAAAGTGCCAACTATCTTTTGACCAAGTACCTTTTGGCTGGCTGGCGGACATGATAACAGTCATAAATCTTTACGCAATATATTAAAACTTGGCACAGCATAACATTTTACCAGATCGTAACCGGAGATTGTAAATGGGATACATCGACCCTTCCCCTTCTGGAACCTCCCATACAAATTGACCAAAATTCAATTCTCTCCTGTAGCTCCACATTTTTACACACTCAATAAAAAAAACTGGCACTAAATTTTGGTTAAAAATATACTCAAAATAAGTATACCAAATTCACTCATTACTAATAAATTATTGCTTGAAACGAGTGAGTATAAGTTAAATTAATAAAACTTTATTTGATCTGAGTACGCGTGAAAGTAGTTCGTAGTTTAAATAAGTACGCAAATTTTCCCGAATAAGTTTCTTCGCTGTACAATTATATATGAACTAACATTTGCTAGCTTCAGGTATGACATTTATAGGTTCCAGTAAGAAAAATAGTCGAAATTTGTAGGGAAAATATACGTTGAGTTGAATGTTGAATAATTTGAATTGGTTACAATGTTCTTATTCAACACAATGCACGAACACGGAAGTTTCAAGTATGTATAATAATAATAATAACTTTGACAGCCACTGTACTTAATTTTCTATAAAAAAAATAATAAAATGTGGAGTATTATTAAATCAAATATAATTGTAATAATTTTGACAACCATTTAACTTAATTCCTTTTAGAAAAATAACAAAATGTGGACATTATAATCTTAAACCAAATATATTAAAAATATCACTACATCTTACATTAAATTCATTTTAAGTAAATGTAAATTAATCTTAGAATTGTCTTAATGAATTTTAGTAAGTACTGAACTAGAGTTTCGCCTAACTCAGAGTTCCAATCCTCCTCAATTTTAGTTCAAATAAAGCAAAGTTGAGTTCAAAGAGTTTAGTGAATACTGCACGCAATCAGTATTATTGCAATACTTAAGTATAATTATAATAATTTTAAATTCACATGTACTTGTTCTAAGACAGGCCAGCTACCTGTCTTTAATATACATTTTGCTTAAAATAAGTTCAAATGAACTCACTCCAAGTACAATTCAACTTAGTGTTGTAGAATGTAGTACGTAGTACAAACGGCATAATACGATCTCAATCAAATCCGGTAAAATTTGTCTGTTTGTGGGCAGACTCTTTGTGATTTCCACTTCAATTTACTCCTTTTTTATAAAGGCTTGATCAAAATTTGCTTTTTTTGTGCACTCATGTCAGAAAATTTTAATTTCTTAGTAGTAAAATGTAAAACATTATACTCACATAGTATTCAAACAAAATAAATTTTAATTCTGTCGATCTGAAGTACGAAATTAACTCAATCGGAGTTACTGGCTCTGAAATGCCGTCCGCTCATACTCAATTGTAGTTTGTGTTAACTATAATGAAATACATAATTCTGCAACAACCAACTTTAATTGTTTACAAATTTCTTGCATTTGATGGGCACCTGGTTCAGCTAGAGTACGCAAGACAAGTAAGTAATAACTTGCCCTGTTTCAGATTACAGACTAATTTCAGAGGAAAAAGGAAACTTGTTTTGAGTAAGGAATATGGCCATATGCTATATGGAGACCAATTTTACTCAAATTTTGAGTGTAGCCCGGATTAACTAGAAATTTGGTTCATTGCATTTCTTTATGATACTTGGAAACATGTTGTATCTCTGTATCTGAAATAAGTTGCAGATTTAGATTCATATCTCCTACGTAATTACACCAAAGGGAGAATATATGTATATAAATATATGTATATAAATAGGCCGATTTAACAAAAATCAGTCTTACTCTTCTCAGAGGCAAACATCAGTGTTCTCTCTCTGTACTGTCTAACCGTGATATTTCTTTAATAGCGCCACAATTCAAACTATTTCTTAAAATAACCTTGCGACGGACCCACCACTTCCATTGTGGCACCCTCACATTTTTGCATCAACGCAAAATGATATTGGATGAAAGTACATGTAAGTCAATTACCGTGATTAAAATGTCTAAGAATACTTTGCCCTTTACATTTGTATTTGTGCATTTATTTGTTATTGGAACGTATGTTTTCGACAAAAGCATATCCGTGTCTTAGCACCAAATTGTCGTGGACGACAAAAGGCAAATTTTAGAGGAAATATGTAACAGCTATTAAAATCTAATAACTTGCATATCATGAACTAATCATGACAAAATATGTCCACCTAGATTAAAACAATAGTAAGGTGGATAAGGCCGTAACAGTTCGGTCAGGTCAAAGTTTTTATCCGCCTTACTACGAATTATGGTGCTTATTTTCTGGGTTATGTCCTGAATCTTTCTGGAAAAAATGGCGCTGGAAATATATATATCGACTTATTTTTCCCCCAAATATATCCACAATATTTTTTTCAAAAACCACACCCACAGTTTTCATCTTGCATTGGTCTATAAATACATTTTGAAAAATATCAAAAAATCGATGTATTTGAATGTATAGATGACGTATCGGTGCATCGTAATATTATATACGAGTATGTGAACGCGTCAAAAACGATCCTATTCTTCGATTCAGAAACTGCATTTTGTACTGTTTTTCAATAACTGCGACCACAACTGTGGCTTTCTCTTACAAATGATTGCAAATTGCAGTAAACAGATGCTAAAAATATAAAAATAAGATTTTATAATGTCCATTTTCAAAATGTTGGACGCAGTTCTCAAAAGACTGCCAGATAAGCATGAGTTCCAAACATATTCTTTTCCCATACATTTATGTCGATTTTTATCGATCTCCTAGTGAAAAATTTATTTTTCAAGAACCATAAGCACATTAAGGGCGGTCCTTCAAAGTGTGCATATGGTGAAATGACCTCTTACCATGCCTATCAATTATCGTTATACGTACCTATTAATTGATGAATACACGGCACAATTGTTAAAAAAAAAGAAATAGCTAAAAATTTCCATTATTTTATAACTAGTGTAGAGGTCGATGTACAATTTCAGAATTTGTCGATAACCACATAAATAAAAAGGTATAAATTGAGATAGTTGTTCTTAGTATTTGGTAAGCAATTGGTAGAATTGTTGAAAAAATCTGCATGGGCAGATGTTTTTCTACTTGACCGGTTTTGAATGATTTGACAGTTTTATTCGGCTACGACAGTTGCATTTTTTTATACGAAAAATTTTAAGCTGTTTGGGACCGTACTTATATCAGCTATTATAGTGTACTTTTAGCTGTTTTAAACGTAATGGGAAATTCAATTTATTCCCATAAAACGTCGACAGGTATATAAAGTGTTATCCATATTTCGGTTTCAAAAGTAAAGTTAAATAAAATACACATAAATATGTGATTTCGATGAAACTTTCCTTTCATTCAAATGACAGCCTCTGGATTGGTAGTAACAGTAGATCTTTTTCGGGTAGTTTTCGGTATCACGGCGACAACTTGACGAATGTTGATTTCCAAATGCTCCAACGTTTAGGGATTATCCGTGTAAACACGGTCTTTGATGTAGCCTCACAAAGAAAGTCTAACGACGTCAAATCGCATGATCTTGATGATGATCACGATTCGACGTCGCCAAAATGTGAAATTATGCTTTTTGGAAACTTCTCATGTAATAAAGTTGGTCATGCTGTGTGGCTTGTAGCACCGTCTTGTTGAAACCACATATTGTCGAGTTCATAACTTTCAATTGTATAGGTAGACCAATAGAAGTTGGTTATCATACGGCCATAATGCTCTGAATTGAAATTCGGATTACCCGCTGCACTTTCGCTAACAGAAACAATATTTCGGAAGTGCGTACATTGCTTCCTGTCTCTTCAAACTTCTTTATAATCCTGCCAATTCCTTGCACAGTAGGTCTTTTGTAACCGTTCGTTTGTCACCCCGTAATACACAAAAAGTGCCAACTTTTCAATCACCACTTTTAACGATCTATATTCGTAAATGGCAAATCTTTCACTAAATAAATAACACTTCGAATGGCTGGTATTTTTTAACAGCTGACAGCCTTGCAAGAAAGGCGGTTTTGGAATCACTAAATGGATAACCATTTACGAGTATATTATCCGTTGTAATAATCCATAACGCTAGATAATACTGTAAAACTGAGACGATTACGTTATGTGTTGGTTTTACTTTAAACCATTTCATGATTATCCGGGAACAAGGACTCGAAAAAGGCCATTAGCTTGCTTTGGGCAGCAATCAGTTTTGGATATAATATTAATGTTTTCCGAGATAAAATATTTGCTCTCATGGATTATGTGGATGGTCCTAAGGATTTACTACTTCTTTTCTATATTTTCTGCAGTTTTTAAGTTTTAAAGATTAACTTTAATCTTAATGTCCTTGCAAAATATACGCTAGTTTTCATTGTGAAAATTTTAATTTTGTACTCATTTTGTCATATCTTTAGAACAAGAGCAAAGTGTAAAAACAATAATAGTAATTTTGAGATTAATACCCAAAAACAGAAATTAGACTGTGGGGCCTCATTTTGAATCATATAATGATGCAATTGCAATCATTTAATGTACTACACTATTATTTTCATTCTCTTAACCTATTTCACATACATATGATGTTTGCAGCATTTGCCCTTTTTCCGTACGAGTGTTTTAAAGACATAAACCTAAGAAATATGAGAAAGATATGCAAGCTTTATTGGAGTTAGGACAAAGTCGGTGTTTTATATTGTCACGGCTTGTACCATTAAAACCCATGTTGCCATCTATGCGTCATCTCAAAATTCCTATATTTCGAAATGTCCATAATAGTTAGATGTCCATAATAGTAATTTCTTGGAATTCGTTCAATATCTCAAAACCAGTAAAACTAAGTCGTTGTTCCTCGTAAGCATAAATACTGGAGATACTAAAAAGCGGAGTGACAATGCAGTCCATGTTCATTCTCAAATACTGAGTTTATGAAAGTCATAGTGTGTGCAACTGCATGAAAAGTATGAATCTTAGAGTATTTGGGTTAAATCAGTCAAGTACCAGGGGGCGATCGACAAATTATGAAACAATGGACAAAAATGTAGTATATTGCAGTAAACGCATTAAGTGTTAGAGGAAAAAATTAATTTCGAAAGATCAGTCAATTTGTTGGGTCGGTACCAGAAGGAGTGGATCGCTATTGTCTGCTTAAAATCCTCGCTTATGATCTGGCGAAAATATCGGGTTAGAGCAAATTTTAAGAATTTGCATAGAAATTTTCGACAGCTACTGCGGCTGCCAATCAGCCAGACCGATGAAATATATTTGGTCAAAATATATTTGATACTTTAAGCGCTTTCTTCTCAATGTCACATTTTTTGCGGAGTGAAATGATATATACATTTTCTCTTTCGCGTTATGGTGTTATATTATAAAAATAATATTTAAAACCGATTAAGATTTATGTTTTCCAATTTGATTTGGCCAAAAAAACTTCTAGTACAGTGTTGCTTGCGAAAGAATTGTTTAATAACAAAATTATGTCCATGACATAACTACACATCAAAAGATTAATCTTGACTATTCATATTTTCTTTTTTTGAAGTACCATCGAGAATGACAAGATTGTGGATAAGAACAAAGTATGATAAGGATTTATCGCATTTCTCAATGGAATCGCAAAGGTTTTGAACGTTTCAATTTACCATTCGTAAATAAAATCAAAATTTTAATTGTGGGTTTTACTATTAATTCCAAAGGTTGTAAAATGTTCCATTTGTTAATATGCAATATGCAAATATCTGTAATGTGGTGTGGTTAACCACCTTTACTATATCCTCAACAAATTGGATATCTGAAAGATAAACACATGTGAAAGAAATGTTTACAAATGCATAACATATACAGGGTGGGCTATAAGAGTGTTGGCGGTTTAAATATTCAATTAAAAAAAAACTACGAAACATAAAAAAAATATATTTGTATTTTTAAAAAGTAGAAGCATGGGAATTTTTAAGACTTAAAAATAATGTTGTCCAAATGGTTTGGAAAACACGTTGAAAAGTTGTTCTCGGTATTTTGTTACTTTCCTGAATAATGTTCCTCTTCAACTGCTCTAAATTGGTCGGATTATTCTCGTAGACTACCGATTTGAGGTAGCCCCATAGAAAATAATCGCATGGAGAGAGATCGGGGCTACGTGGGGGCCATTCAATATCCCCCCTTTTTGAAATGAGTTTTCCGTATGACATGTGGCCCCATCCTGTTGAAACCACATCCTCGAGGTATTGCCTTGAAGTTCTTGCAAAGCTGGCACCAAAAAGCCTGCTAGCATGACTGACTTCCCTTACTGTTGCGGATTTTGCTGAACTGAAACACGAACACGCTCCACAATGTCGGCTGATCTTGCAGAAACTGGGCGACCACGAACCGTAATTGGTTCCATGGCGACTAAATTTCCAGGAAGCGGCGCAACGAACAACATATCCCCCCGCCACCCCTCGCCGCGCGTTACCGAGAAATTGAAGAATTAAATCGCCAACACTCATTTGGCCTACCCTGTATTTATTTTCAATTCAAACAGACAGAGCATTCCTTTGTTCCGCACTGTCATATACGAGAGTACACAAACGTTGTTGGATCTATTAGGAAATTGTTCTCTGTAATACTTCATGTAAAAGCCTTTTAGTGAAAGTATATGTTTTCAACATTTATAATGCTCAAATCTTTCGCTTAGGATTTTCACCACATTCACACGTCCCAGAATATATATTCATGTATGCGCACATCCACATGTTGTAGGAAGGTAATCATTAAGCATTTTAATATGAATGTGTTGCGACAACATTCATATGCATATACGGATAGTTCATGACATAAACAAACATTTATCTTCATAGGTTGTCCTCTCCCAATAGTGCGTTCAATGTTTTCTGTGTGTGTGTGTGTGTGTGTGTGTGTGTGTGTGTGTGTGTGTGTGTGTGTGTGAGACTGTGGACGGGGGAAAATGTGCAATCCTTGTTAGATTCATGATGAAGGATTTTGTAAGCACACACGCACATTAGCACTGACAGGAAATTTATTCGTACAAAAGGGAAGGGGTGTTAAAGCATTTGTCACCTGCAATACGTGCACGTTGGGGTACTTTGTAGGATTTCTATATATTTTTACTGCGGAAACGTAAGAAAACATAAATCACAAGTGTTTGTAACAAATACATGCTATAATAAATTGTTACATAGGATCAGATGAAATTTCAATTTTGTGAAATGCGCGAAAGTCGTGTCGTATGCGTGAA
Organism: Philornis downsi; assembly: GCA_019455685.1. Taxonomy (NCBI): domain Eukaryota; kingdom Metazoa; phylum Arthropoda; class Insecta; order Diptera; family Muscidae; genus Philornis; species Philornis downsi. The sequence goes on from JAHXMU010000395.1 coordinate 1,941,919, forward strand.
TTCAATTGAAGTGCAAAATCCAATGTTATGCCGTTATCGTGACTACATTCACAGAATTGAATTGTGAACAGAAATTGTAGAGAACTATACCAAATATTAACGCCAATAATAGGTGACAACATTTATTATATGTTATATGTATGCTATTCGATTTGTTATGGCAATTTCTTATCCTACTACATCTTCATTGATTACATTGAAATTAAACATGCACTGATTCATCATTGTCTTTTGCCCTGGCATAGAAAATAACTGTTAATACCCCCAACCCTTCTTGCCACAAGTAAGTTCTGGAAAAATCGACGGCACTTTTACTTCTATAAGACTATTGTAAATGTCGATACTTGTGCTCTATAACGCCGATTTGGGAAATGATGAAATTCAGTAGTTAAAAGAAACGAAACATTATCAGAAAATGCATACTACATATGTACATGCAAATTTTTAGGCAAAATTGAGAGCATTATAACTAATTGCAGCATTTAGAATTACAAAATTTGTGCTATTATTTGGCGATATATCTATAGAGATAAACTTGTTGCTTTATGGACTGACTGACTCACTGATCATCGCCCAAGCCAAGCGAATATACCTAGAATCGCAAATTGTGGGGTACATACCCCTTATAGGAGCACAAATAAAATAAAAATGGACAAATATTGCACCATAGCCCAGCTCAAAGGGCAAATCATAGAAATTGGTGTCTGTATTGCCATTTCAGGGCAAACACAGGATAAGAAAGGGGTTTTCAAAACTCTTGCTTTTAAGGGTGAAGTTAGGGTAAACATTAACAAAATATCTTTTTAATTCTTCATAAAAGGAGGGCATTTTTATTGGTGGATGGAAGTTGGCGCCCATTGCACCAATTTTTAAAGATGCTAAGAAAAATTATGTTATGTGTTATAGACCGATTTCTAAATGTTTCGAAAATTTGAAATTTTGAGCATATAATTTATAAGTTATCTTTTCTTATGAAATATATTATATTCCCATTTCAGCATGGATTTTATCCAGGTAGATCTACCAAAACAAATTTAACAATTTGAAATCTATTTTTTGTTCAAATTATAATAATAATGCACATCGATACAATTTGAAACCAACGACGAGCCTATACTTTCCCGAAGTCTTTTCACATGTTGGTTTCGAGTCTGAGAATAAAATAATGCTGGGACTACGAAATATTGTAACCAAGAAATGGAGAATACTTTTCCCATATTTCAGGTCATGTAATGTCATAAAGATTTTTTTTGTGGAAAAGGTAACCGAAATTAGAACTTTAGCTCTTCGAAATTATTTTTAAAATTAAAAAAATCTCTCTCTCCGTCTCCCGAAAACCGTCTGTGAATTTTTGTTTCTTAAGATCAAAAAACTTAACAAACTCATTATCTCAAAGTTAGAATTTATAGAAGGTTAAAAGAGATTATTCTAAGTTTAAAAATGGATCTTGAGGAAGGACTAAATTTTAGATAACTTAACGGTATTTTTGAAAAAGATTAAGTACTGCGACAGAAATTTTAGTCAAGTGAACTAAGTTAAAGATACCATTATTATATGTCTTTTTGCCTTCATCTGAAAAGCTTCATAAATGCTACAATCTGAAATATTTAGTATTTACTTTCGCCCGGTACAATCGCTGGAAAATATTTAAACAAATCTAGCCGTTCAAATGTGGGTAATTTGAGAGATAGGGCACATTAGCCCAGGTTCACACGCTCCACTTGATACCGCTTTGTGCCAAAACTAAACCAATTTTAAATTAATGGAAACCATAAATACGAAATTCTAAATTATTGGCGAAAAAGTAATTTCATTCATATGCGCAATTACACATTGCCCGTGCAGTCCTAATATAGAGCTTACGAGAACATTATAGAGTTCCAAAAGTTATGATAGAACCAGGCGAACAAAAAGCACATAATCAACATAAAAAAATAAACAAAAAAATATACCAATTCCAAATTTATTTATTTAAAAAGGACTTTTGTAACGTCGATTGTCCATCCCATTCCGTATCAAGACTTAAAAATTCGCTATTACCAAACTTTAATTATGATCGATATAGATTTATTCGAATTATCGTGTTCACAAGCCGTCTAGTCTGCCAAGCAGAGAGATTGACATAGTTCAGACCTGAAAATAAATACTGAAAAAATCATCTTAAAATACCTAGGATCTAACTCATTATCATAAGTCGTTTCGCGTCACGTTCGAAATCGCCACTTCAGTACAGTTAGGTTTGTGGTTGAAAAAAGGTTATGAAATTTTGTCGCTCTTTGCTCATTTTGTATTCAATCTCCTTTGTTGAGCTTTGTTTTTCAACTAAATATAATATACCGGCATGTAAAAATAAATAAGGTGCATTTATTGGTCAAAATGTACAAATTGTTTCTTGGTATTTATAATTAATTTAAAATAAAACTGCATATTCCAAAATAATTGCAAATTCATGGCTTAAGTTTACCATTTCAGGTTTCTGACAAATCCAGATGTACATTTTTCGGTTATTGATATGTTTCCAGATTTTCGGGAACTTCTTTTTGTCATTTTTTTAACAATTCTGCTGAGAGATGGCATCTTACATCCACCAAACTTATTTCAAGCTGATGGCACTCTCTGGACTAAGTTGCGTCGCTGACATAAAAAGCACAACTCTTCTAGGTTAGTTCAAATAACATGCACAAAGCTCGTGTTTCAATATGACCCCAAATCTGTTAATTATAATAATTTTAGTGAAAAGGAAGTTTGAATAATTTTTATAAACTGAAGTATTTTTTTAGCTGAACAAATAAATTTTATATTAAAATTCACATATAGACTATGACAACTCGACAACAAACATAATATAGTGACAACCCAATCCAATTTTCAAGAGAAATTTATAACTCATTGAAATATATGAGTCAGACTCCAGGTATTTTAAAGCGATTCTGAGATTTTGCTAGTACCAGTATTTACTCAAGTTGTAGTTTGCTAAGAAAAGTTAGCAAAATCCGCTACAAAATGAGAGATTTAACAAATAACTACCTTAGATTAGTTTCAAATTGCAAAATATAATATTCTGTATAGAGTAATATAACTTACCAGTGTAGAAATTTCACTTAGGTAAGCTATCCTACATATACTCGTAACTTCACACAATGTCCTTTTGTGCTGCAGCAAAAAATGTTCTGAATTAAAGCACACTAGAAGAAGATGGGGCATGAAGAAACACCTCAGATTCATCCAATTTGCATGTGTGGTACTCTAAGGGGCGTGGTAGTGCAATTCTTTTCAATTTGCAATATTAAATATCTGACGCGAGCTCAATTATACTGAATCTGGGAATATAAGCTAAATGAAGTAATTTTTATAGGAGATATTAAGGAGGGCAAAAATTCAGGCTACGATTTGGGGATTATAGTGGAAAATGAAATTTCTACAAATCGGACAACGCCGCCCATTTTCGTTCTCAGGGCTTAAGTTGCCAAACGCTTAATATATGGCAAATTTTATTGAATTTACAGTATTAGAAGGGGTGTGGCTGCTTGATTGATTTTTCTCCTATGTTGTAGCGATTTATACGATAATGTAATGTATACAAATCTAGACTAATGCAGAAATGACAGAGGATTGATTGAAATTAATACAGCCGATTGGATGGCATGACGCCAAGAATATATGGATTAAATTCATCATTTGCATGGCAGGTACCAGAATGTGTGGAGTTAAGCGGTCAATTTTTTCGAATTTTATCAAGAATTATAAAACAATGAACAGACAGAAATTTGGGTTGTTGGAGAAGGTTAATGAGAAACTACACAGAGGATTTCGATTTAGGAAAATATTAAGCCATGCCAAGTGCCAAGAAGCTCCATATTGATTTACGGCTGTTATCGCCAGGCAGGCATAAAACCTGTTTGATCAAAAGTTACTTGGTACTATAAGTGCTATATTAGGATAATTTTGTTAAACTTCTGTACCACTCATACAAATAATTTGAAACAATGAAATATAGATTTTACCATCAATTCACTAAAACTTTCCTCTACTATAAAGTGCTGAAATTAGCTAGAAACTAGAGAAATCTCCGCTTGTAGCAAGACATCATTTAAAATTAGGCCAAATGTTATTTTTTGAACCGCTTAATATATCTGGACATACACATAGAAGTATTTCGACTCATCCTCCATAGAAGTAATATTAAGCTGTAAAATATTGGCGATATCATAGCCTTTAAGGTATCAGGTAATGGAAAAAACTTTTTCAATTCAATCTAAATTACAACTTTAATTGAATGGCTTCAAACTGGATGGCTGTGTCAGTGTAGGATATTAAAAAACATGAATTTATTCACTTGCATTTTTATTATTTCTTTAATCGCTACGCGATTCTAAAGGATACAGTAATGGTCGTAGGTATTACACTCTCTGTTCCTCTTTTGTCGAGGAAAAATCATAACTTATCGAGGTCTCCGCTTATTACTTATACGGTATCCATTGATTTATGTAGTGCGGTCCACTTTCATTCACAAAATTTAATTTCGTACAACTTCTTGAAAGATTAAAAATAGTCTATATATTTTAATTTCATATGGGTGATATCAGAATCGGAGCAGTTAATGATTTTTTTTTTGTTTTTGTAAAACCATTACAAATAAATGCAATGAATAAAAAAACTTGGTGATTACATTACTGATTAAAAACTACAGAGGAAAGATTGGACATAGAGGAGTACATAATAACATTCTATTTTAGTAAATTATGTACCAAATTTGGCAGCGTTGGTTATAATAGAACAAAACATATGATCCTAAGAGCATAAAAGTTAAATCTTCATTTATGGGAAGGTAGCAGAACAGGTGATTCAATGGTATCCATTATGTAGGCTAAGAACATGTGGGCTTAATCATTCATTTCTGTGCGAAGTGCCAATAGGGTTGTATTTAATCCGCCGATAATTTGAAACTTTACTAAAAATTACACAGCAACACAATAGATCAAAACAGTTAGTGTTAGTGCAGTCATCGAGTTAGGTGTAAAAGGATGAAAATTTAATATACCGAAATAGATTCGGCTACGTTCTGGGGAAATGTTAGGCGGTGGGGAATTTGGAGGAATTAAATTTCTAAGGATTTGCGGCGGTTATCGTGTCTATCAGCTAACCGATGTCCGTCGGGTACATTCCATACAATCCAATTATATTATTATCTTCTGAGAATAAAAATGGATTGAACTCATACACAAACGCGACTGCAGTAATTTAAACTTTTGTCAATGACGTTTAATAGTAGCGGTCCGCAATTTTGATACTTCCATATATATTACCTAATTTGAATCACATACACCTGAATCATATACACGTATTAAACGCAATATCGTGTTTTAATTCAGAAAATTTTTGATAGAAATCTAGCAAGCACTCCCGGCACTCCGCACACTTTTGCCGAAGAGCATTGGGTATAGATATATGTCAATAAGTTCATCCGACTAATATATCTGTACTGGTTTAAAGTTTGCTGAATATTTTTCGCCAAGTAGGCAATTCCCACGTCCTTCGGGGGTGCGTTAGGACGATTTAGCTTATTCTTCACGGCATTACGCAACACAACTTTAACAATTGAGAAAATTGGGCCAGTAGGAAAAAAACTTTCGATAAGAGATAATTATAACCAATATTGGGTAGAAACTGATGAATACAAGAAGGTACCATCTCAGTTCCATATGAGCGTGGTCAGAAAGTGAATTAACTAGCATATGTAGAAGAGGACATTTTAGTCATCGCTACTTATCTTATGACGAATCGTTCAAGAGTTGGTAGACCGAAATCAGAAAAAGCTATTTTAATAAATATTCTTTTCTAAATTAAATAGCTTTCAATGTCCAATTGCAGTTGCCATGCCGCTCACCTGCTACTTATTTTCAAATGAAATATGCGGTTCAGATATGTTTTATATCTTTTTGTCAAAAATCATTTGGAAATGTTGTCATGTTAAGCTAGATGAACAATATGGCAAAGAATGGACACAGTAAGCTGAGTGAACATTTACCAATTCAAACGAAAAATGGCTAAGAGTAATATTTTTTCCAGTCATTGAGCTTTTAGCATTTTAAATGTCAGAAAGCAAAATTTGCAGAAAGTTGCTGTTTTAGTTTTAATTTGGTTTACTTTCTAACCTTTTAACATAAGTAAAGATCCGACTTTTCATCAAAAACTAAGTCGCGTAAAGGTCCTTGAAGACATGCCAGAGCGAGTCAATTTTCATCTTACACTCACAAAACTCACCAAAGTTGGTGATGAGACATAGATTTACGAGTTTTAAATACAATTCCAACTAAGTCAAACCCGAAAACAAACGTCAAGGTCGACCGAAAGTCAAGATAATGTTCTCTGTTTTCTTTGATTATCGCGTTGCGACTCGCCCGGAATCCTTGCCTGAAGGTCAGACAATAACTGAAGAATGTAATCTGGACAGTATGCGGTGTTTAAGAGAGTAAATTAGTCGTAGAAGGCCAGACTTCTGGAAAGAAAATTCACGGATTTAGCATCATTATAACGCATTATCTCACAAAGCTACTGTTGTGAACGAATTTCTGGCCAGAAAAAATCGAACAGCCACCATATTCACCTATTGTGGCCCCGGCTGACTTTTTCCCTTCCAACACTCAAATTACCACTTTTGTTTTCTGAAAAATGCTTTTGAAATATGTACGAGGATGTTTTGATGATTGGATTATTCGTTGCCTTAAGAGTTATTATTATTTCGGAAGGGGCCTACTTTAAAATTGGTACAATAAATTTGAATAAATGACAAATATCAATCATTTCGAGAAACTTTCTGAAGTATTCAGCTTAGTGATGATTTCTGTTTCTTTGATAAAGAAGACTGACTTTTGCTGCATGTGTGGTACCTTAAGTGGATTGACAATCCATAGCATTTTCACTTGCAGAACTATGTTTGCTCAATGTCTGATGTGTGCTTAAATGCATTGAATCCAGTGCAGTTGAGTGAAAGATATTGTTTATGCCCAGAACCCACGTTTGCAAATTCTAAGACATAAATTCTAACTTTATCATCTCCACTGCAATTGAGACGTTTACATGTAAAGTTCTCAATTGTAATGAGATTGAGTGCTTTAGAGTGAACTTTAAGTCGACTGATCTATCAGAGAATTTATTTGATTTGTTCAAGTCAGTTCTGATACTCCCCCCATACGTGTAAGACGAGTATGTCTGCACACATAATCCTGTATTTGATTCAAGGTACAATCTCTAATAAACTTTGGAAATGAATGCTAATCCCGGCTATTTTTTATACTTTTATAAATCTCTTGAGGTAAATATATGTCAGAAGTGAACCCGTTCCTGCCGAACCAGACAGATATGAACCTATAAATATGTGGGTAAAATAATGCAACTTTTTTGGTTATCCCGTTATTTGTTTCAAATTTTGCGAAGCATTATGAAGCAGTAATTTAAATAAGCGCAAAAACAATTTAAGTAAGTGAGGTCTACGAATCAGGGATACAGATACAAAAATTATATTTCGACAAAACGGCTAATTTGTGTGGATCGTGCTAGAAGAGCTATGACAATTTTCGCCGTTTCCCTTTCCAGAACTGACTTCACATAACACATAATTTTTATCAAATTTGACTGAATTCAGCATTATTGCTAGAAAGATATGATACTAAGATTATATGGATTAAATCAGTAATTTATATGTATATGGGAGTTGTGGTTATTTCGTCAACTTTTTCAAAAACAGAGGATTATAATACAAATCAATATGTTGAATAAGAAACTATGCTATTAAAACCTAGCGATTATAAATTACAAAGGAAAGATTTCGTAAAATCGTCCTATTTCTATGGGAGGTAATGGAAGGGGCGCCGTAATGATGCCCATTATTATTGTGAAACTTAGTGGAACTTAATAGATATGAATCTAAAAATAACGGGTGGGCCATAAGGGTGTTGGCGGTTTAAATATTCAATTAAAAAAAAAACTACGAAACATAAAAAAATATATTTGTATTTTTAAAAAGGCTGCCTGATACTCTTGGAACCGAAGTCGCAAATTTTGGAAAACTCGTTGAAAAGTTGTTCTCGGTATTTTGTTACTTTCCTGAATAATGTTCCTCTTCAACTGCTCTAAATTGGTCGGATTATTCTCGTAGACTACCGATTTGAGGTATCCCCATAGAAAATAATCGCATGGAGAGAGATCGGGGCTACGTGGGGGCCATTCAACAAAAAAAAAAAAAATTTTCAGCAGCTCTATGGATGCCCTAACCGTATGACATGTGGCCCCATCCTGTTGAAACCACATCCTCCAGTTATTGCCTTGAAGTTCTTGCAAAGCTGGCACCAAAAAGTCTGCTAGCATGTTGCAATAATTGTTGCTCTAACCGTCATCGCATGCCCTCTTTCGTCCTCAAAAAAGTATGGTCCAATAATACCGGTTGACGTTATCCCAGCCCACACGACAAGCTTAGGGCTGTGAAGTGGACGTTCATGCAAGCGTAGGGGATTAGTCTCGGACCAGAACCGACAATTTTGCTTGTTCACATGGCCATTAAGTTGAAAATTTCAACGAGTTTTCCAAAATTTCCGACTTCGGTTCTAAGAGTGTCAAGCAGCCGAGGGAAGCCATTTGGACAACATTATTTTTAAGTCTTAAAAATTCCTATGCTTCTACTTTTTAAAAATACAAATATATTTTTTAAACCGCCAACACCCTTATGGCCCGCCCTGTATATGGGGTAATCAAATTCTACAAAGCATAAAATAAATAATAAACAAATATAATTGACATAAATTGAAGTTATTCCAGTCTGCGAATGTGAAGTTACAGAGGAAAAACTGAATTTCGGAAATTCAGTCAGTATCGGAAGGGGTAGGCCGATGTAACCTATTTACAATCCTCCGCTACGATCTTGCAAAATATTGGGCTGTATCAAGTTTTGACAAGTTTAGTAAAGAGAAAAGTGTTATATCATGTCCACGCTGGCAGACGGACATCGCCCAATATGGCAATAAATCTGTGTTATATTTTTAAGTTTACAAAAAAAAAAAAACATAATGCCGAAAGATCGTCATGTCTGGCACCTCAATTTATGCCATACATATTACAATGTTGGAAAAGCGATGGATATTAGTAATTTGTGTTCAATATTTCTAAACCACCAAAATAAAATTTAGGTGGAATTAATTTTTCTTTTTTTCTTGGCTGTAAGGCTTGCCTCGGCTGCCTTAGATAGAAACTGATAGTTATGCTGGAGAAACTGTCGCTTATTTAAAAGATAACGAAAATATTGTTGATAATAATGAGAAAGTGTGGAACAAATGCATACGGCCAGATATTTGACAACATGCTTACTGCAATGGCGAAATATAGATTATAATTCCGAAGTTCCTCATGACATTGCTCACGTGAATAATTTATACACTCATCGGAGATCGAACTGGATTTGAATAATGTACAAAACAGTTTAACCAGTTTGAAGATATGAAGCTCAAATTATAACCATTATCCTTCAGAATAAATTGGTTCTGTTTTGATGACACTGTTGGCGCATAGCCTCAATCTGCGTTGGTTGCGATAATTAGGGATACACTGTGCCTAATGAAATTGTAGAAGATAAGCAATTACCTATATTAACGCATTTTTGACATCATGTTTGGCCCAATTTAATTTGAGTGCCACTAACATTTTTATTCATGATTTTTTTTAGCATTTTATTATGAGATTAATAATTCATACCCTACAGTTATTTTGTATTGAAGAGACATAAGTATGTGTGTGGAATAAACTACTACATCAGTTGGACGATTAAAATGCTCATCAAATAATGATAGATAGCTTTAATGAAAGTTTTAAAGGGTAGATTCGTATATTTTGATATAAACGAAATATAATTTTGTATTTTCTACAGTTTCATTCAGAGCAAAATCTCTTATGAGATTTACCAACCTTGTACAATTTTCGAATTTCTATATGGAAGAGGATGCACTTAAGATGTGCAATATTTTATGGCTGTGCGGATATGTAAATGATGATACCGTTTTCTAAACACATATACTCTTACTTTTGGAGTAATTTCTATGCAAATGCTTGTAAGTGAGTGAGTATGTGTGTAAACGCATGGAAAAATGAGGTCACCCACAATTCTATAATGTATTTCACATACAACAGCATCGGAGTTCATAGTGTAAAAGGCCTTTTATTGTCTCAGAAGACCATTACCATTCCCATTCCATCCCTTACAATTTGAATGGGGCTACATTGAAGAGCAACGACCTCGTTACATAAGAAGAATATGATGGATGTTATAACTTTGTGGTGTATTAATTTTGAATTTACATCTTTGTGTTATTTTTAATTTATTCATTTATCTCAGCGTCACTCGAATTTGTAGTCATATCTTAGTAGTTGTTGGTCGTATCTGCTATCCTCTGACTTATAGAACATTAAAACAAGACAAAAACAATGACACATGAACGGCACATGACTACTAGAGGGCTTTCATTAATCCCTCAAAAAAAAAAAAAATAAATGGAATGTTAATGGGTGACAAGACTCATTACAGCCTGCCGTTCTGTTGAAATATGTCATCACACCTTCTCCGTGTAACAACTTTAAATTGTCCATCAGCTGATGACAGAGTTTTAATTATCGAACTACTTATTCGATGTTATCTATAGATAAATTATTCTATCATGGACATTAAAACGTATTCAGAGAATGTGTACAGAATGCGAAAAACTTAAGACGAATAATTTTATAATACATTTAAGTAATAGGCAAATTGCCGAGTTCGAAAGATCTGATAGAAGCGATTGTAGAAGGCTTCGAACATTAAATCTTAAGAGAATAGCGTAGCAGCACAAGTTTTCCTCAAAGAATGCATTCTGGTATTCTTTAAATTCTCCAGCATGTCTAACACGTTATTTTTTACTTGCATTATGATGAATTTGCGATTAGCTTCGAAATTAAGACTCTATCGTAGGCTATAACAGGTTATACACTCGCTATTTCGATAAGTCGTGGCAATACAATTCCGAAATACGGCAGCGCGGATCGAAAATTTTGACCACAGGGTGGAAGAACATAGAGGGAAATTTACTCTAGTAGGCTCGATTGAAATAAAAGTCTCAAATGTTTGAGGAGAGTAATTATGTTAGGCGTAAAATCACGCAATGGTGTTATTATAATTGGTTACCTATTTAGTGGTTCCAAAACCGGCGGTCTGGCAAGGCTGCCAGCTGTTAAATACCTGTCATCTAAAGTGTTATTTAAAATATTTGCCGTTTACCAACCGAAGATAGCGTAAAAATTATTAAAACCTACTACAAAAGTAGTGGTTCAAACGTGGACACTTTTCGTGCATTACGGGATGATTATGGTCAGAAATTTAAAGAGACTGGAAACGTTAGTGATGTGGCCAGGCGGGTGAATAATCGCAATGTACCTATACTCACTCTCGAAAATATCGCTTCAGTTAGTGAAAATATGGCGCATAATTTGAATTTAAATTCAGAGCGCTGTGGCCGATGATAACATGATGTGTGATAACCAACTTTTTTTGGCCTGAAGTTGGAGATTATGAACTGGACGATATGTGGTCTCAACAAGATGACCACACCATACGACCGATTTTGGTTTTATTGCTTGAGAAGTTTCCAGAAAGCGTAATCTCACGTTTTGGTGACGTCATTTGGTCGCCAAGATAATGCGATTTGGCGCTGTTAGATTTTTTTATGGGACTACGTTGTAGACCGTGCTTACACGGATAACCTCCAAATGTTGGAGCATTTGAAAACCAATATCAGTCAAGTTATTGCCGAGATATTGTCCGAAAATACTCAAAAGGATCCACTGCTGTAATTAATCCAGAGGCGATAATTTAAATGACATCGTACTTCGTACATAATGACAAGGTCCAAGCATTATAACGAAATAAAACTTTCATCAAAATCATAGCTTTAAGTGTGTTTTATTTAACTTTACTTTTGAAACAAAATAATTGATAACTCGGTAGTTTTATATAGTTTTACATAAATGGTAAATAGTTTGGGATCCCGAAAATATAAATCTCTACTTCATTTACTTGGTCTACTAAAACACTACCTTTGGTAACCAACAACTACAGGGATTTGTTATTACTGCTTACCAGTAATTTATGAGTTATCGAGAAATATGAGAAATATATATTTTGGGGTAATTGAAAAGATGTTACTAAGATTTTTTTTACTCTCTACTTCACTCAAATTCAAGAACAAAATTAAATATATGTACATAATGATCTAATTGCGGATCTGAGAACTTTCTTTTTAGTACACAAACCGAAAATATTGTTCCACTTGAAGAAACATCTCCACTAAGGTTTACACACAAATATATTTTAAATTAATGATTTTTCAACGATCAGTTGCAAATGCATTTAAAGAAGAAGTTATTTTGAAAATTTAAGTATTTTCCGAAATTTAAAATTAAAGGTATTCCTTTCTTCAATATTAATAGACAATAAATCTGCAGAAATTACAATTTAAATTTAATATTACCTGCGTATATTCATATATCAATATACGGATGTATCGGCGTTCAAAATATATCTTATATAAAATAGCTATTGAAGATTTATATTTCAAGAGCTAGCCGATGATATAAAATTGTGATCATATCAGAAACGTTGGTTTGGCAGCACAATAAAATTTTCAAAACTTGAGGTATCGTGATTTAGAACCCCATAGTATAGCTCTATTAGAGATTAAATTCAAATTCATACTTTGTTTCTCCTAAGTTTTGTAATGGGGACCAAAATTCATTGCAGAACCATTTGACACCTTTAATAAATCAGGATGCTCTTACCTTATTATAAAATCTAGTGTATTTAAACTTACCTGTAAAGACAAGAAATCAAAAATTTATATACAAATTTATTTAAGAACATAAACAACAAGAAATGTATCTGTTTTTTTTTCCATTAATACATTATAATAAATATTGAAGATTTTGTTGGCACAGTTAATAACATCATATTGCAAGCCATCCAATGTTGCCATCATAAGCATATCAAGGGGGGTGCTAGGGGGGGCTTTCCCAAATGGGGTTTCCAATTAGGCGCGTTGAATGAATTTTGCCCCCAAAATGAATGAATGAATGAAGAAAATTTATTGCTACGCCATTGGTGGAGGTTTAATGGTACTTTCAATGTGGATCTCTGGGTGAGGTAAAAAAATTCAAACCGTTTCTTAAACCGAACGATATTCCGTTATTTATCTATTACATTGGATAACACCATTATTTATATGCAGCAATTATGCTAAATGTACTGATTTTGAAATACCAACCTCAGATAATGTCGTACTTTTCTAGAAATTGTATATTATATCTGCCATGTCATACTCGTGAAATATTGTTAAATATTATATATTCTAATTTTCTCTGCAGTTAGAAAATATTTAATTTTTCAGTGAAGAGATAATGAAATAATGAAACAAACTGTTTTTGCATATACCTGAGGAGAATCCTATAATTCTCAAACAAACATTAGAAATACACAAAAATATGATTTTTGACTAAATACTTCATACCTTCATTGTTTATGGGTAGCTGGTGGCCAAATTTAGCACATTTATTTTAAACAAATGCGGTATAAATCCGAACTTAAGCTATTAAAATAATGATAGTAATTTTTATTTTTTTTTTTTTTTTTTTTTGGAAAATAATACATATTTGAAAAAAGCTATGTTCTGAAGTATTGTCTTTCAGAATAATAAGGTTTTATTGAATTACTTTTTTCGCAATCAATGTATTACTGATGTTACTGCTCCCAAAAATTGTCGCACAAATAGCTATTTTTCGCAAATTTAGAATTGAGACTTTTGCAATTTTTAACATAAAGAAGTTATAGTAGTGATTTCTTTTGCAGTTTATGTGCAATTTTATTGCCGTTCGAAAACGTGTTTTGTGAAATAATTCGGATTTTAATTTCTTCTACGATTGTAAAAAACTATAAAAAGCCAAAGGACAAAATTTAAACCGATATTTTAATTCTTTTATCTCCCTAACCATAAGAATCAATCGAGACATATAAGTATATTTCTTTTTTAGATCTCAAGAGCTAACCGATGATGTAAAATGTATTGTGATCGTATCAGAAACGTTGTTTTGGCAGCACAATAACATTTTTCAAACTCGAGGTATCGTGATTTAGAATCCTTTATTGCAGCTCTAGTTATGCCTGGATTGTTGAGCCCCCTAATATAGGATCACCGGCACCTCAAAACGTTTATATGGAATTTCATCAAAATCGATCAAACCAATATAAGTAATAGTTTCCATTTTTATTTTTCCTGTACCTCGTCGTGCGATGGCTGGTATATGCAGCTACTTTGGATTATGAGACCATCGTGCAAACGTCTATTTTTCTCTGAGTGCTGGTTACGTTGTTTCGCATACAAACGCTTCTAGAGGTTGGATAATCAACAAACCTAGCAAAAGTTTTTCAAAACTGTCGATCGAAATCGTTTTCAAACATAAAGTTACTGACGTTAACTTAGTCTACAGTCTACATAGCTAAGTGAATGAAAGCGATAAGCTTTCATGCATTGGACACAGTCATCGGTAAGAATCGACCATGTTCCTGTGGTTATTGGAAGAGTCGTATCATTCGTATGGTCACGTGTTCAAGCCCTGATGTAACCCACTGCTTTTCTTTGATCAGCGATCGCCTGATGGACATTTCGGATAATCCAGCAATCGACATGTGTAATAAAAAACCCGTTCGGTGAGTTTAAAAATTGAATGAGTGCAAGCTCACTGGCGTGAAAGAGAAGTGTTTTTTCTTCAATCATAATCTGTAAAATACCTAAATCATCAGATTCGTAATAGTCCCTATATGGGAATAGTACTAATGTTTCTAGTACCTTAACCAAATGTATCACTAAGATCTATGAACTATAGTATTTACTCGGACTAATGTCACACATTATTCTAAGAGAAATATATGCCGGAGATATGAAAGAACTAACAAAAATTATTACCTTTGGAAGCAATAATAGTAGAATAGGTTAGTTCATTCGTAGAGCTCAAAACTTTCCAACGAGTAATACAGGGTTGGCTACGAATCGTGCTACCGTCAACTCTTAATGGGGACCGTTATTTAAAGATTTTGATGGAGTTTTTTTTTACCCAGATCTGTGTCAAAGACGTATCCGTTTCAACAGCATTTGGTTCCAGCAATACAAACTTCACTTTTCGCTGACCCCAAAGGTCACCTGACCTGACTGCATCAGTCATTTTTTTATGAGGTTGTGTCAAGCAAGAGGTGTACAAAACGGAATTTGACCGAATTGAAGCAGTCAATTGAAATAATAATTGAGGCGATCCTGGCTTTAAACCTTGGTGGCCATTTATGGTACCATCTTCAATCCCAATTAGTTATAATATAATAATATTAAATTTTATTAAATTCTCTGTACAATAAAAAAAAAAAATAAAAGAAGTATCGCATATCGAAGTGCAATTGGGACGAACAACTTGTATATGTAGAAAATATGATTGGAACCTGATGAAAATTGATGCTTGTGGATGCGCTTGAATAGTGTATTTATACGGGGCTATAGCAAAACAGAAAAAGATATGGTCCATTTTATATAGGACTGATCCAAAAGAGGTGATATTTGTACAAAACTTCGTTGAAATTGCAGCCCTACAAGCATACATGAATGGTTTTACGGGCAAAAGTGAATAATTAAACCAATTGCGAATTTTATTCTGTATTCATATAGGTAGATATACCTATACATATGTTCTAAATCCGATATTTTTAAGTATAAAAATGTCAATACAAACTTATTATTATGATTTCATCATGCTCTATATCTCGTAGAAATATAAGCAGTCACAGCATTTTTACTTTTTAAAATTTTTCTCATCATAAAATACTTCTTTTTTGTGATGGAGGTTAGTTGTATTGGTTTCATAGTGTTTCAAATTCACTAAAGTTTCTAAAAAATTAAGCACTTCTTAATGAAAAATATTAAAAATTCTCTGCCATCGATGAAACATTTCATATAGCGAAAAGAATCTCAATGTATTCAAAAACAAAATGAAGTTTGCTCAGCAAATTTTGTATTTCACCCAGAATTTCGGTACCAAGTCCACATACAAGTAGCATATCCGACTAAAAATTGGAGTAGCTTGAGTTCAAATCACACTAAGAACGGCAAGAGCACTATAGATTTTTTGATAAACCGGCATATCCGAATTTAACAAAACAGCTTTGAGCTGTATGAAAAAAACTTTTTCTGAGAAAAGATCTTTAGATAAAAACTCAAACCTACAAATTAGTAATACAGCTCAATATTATTTTTGATCCCGATTCGCGATCAACTTTATATTCCTCTCTAAATAACTAAGTTGTGGCGGTTTTAATGATGAAAAATGCTACATTTGACGGTAGCACTTTCAGATTAGTAACTATAATAATCAGTGATAATAATTTATTCTGGTACAATGATTTTTTAATAGTTTATTATTACTTTTGTTTTATTATCTAATATTATGACACTTTACGGTTCAAAGACACACCTCATTGAGTGCAATATTCCCATGAACAATGCTTTCAGATATCAAAGGTAGGTTTGATTTCTCTGTATTGACTCGAGAGCCCTAGAAATATATTTGCGGAAATATTTTGGAAATTTTTCTGGCTTTTGAGAATCGTCAAAAAATGTTAGTTTGAATAAATTTTCTCATAAACTACAATCGACATCGTTTGTATTGAATATGTTTTATAATCTTAAACTGAATTAAGGTAGCTCAGAAAGAGTTTTGAATAAAGCCCAGCATTTAAATTTTCTTTATTTTATTTTTCCCGATATCAGTATAGAAGTAAATACTTCACTAAATATTCACATGTTCATTGTAGTATTCATACATTGATTCCGGAATCTGTACAAAGTTTTACTATAAAAAAGAATAAAATATAACAAAATTTATAGGCCTAATAGGCATATTATTGTAGTGAAAAGTCTTATTCAATGATAAACTTACCCCTATACTGATATGTCAGTTGCACTTAAGCAGAAATCCAACAAAATGAATGAACCTGATCGGAGACCATTGAAAGAAAATACAATGCAGTACCTGGTTTTCCCCAATGTAATATCAAATTTTTAATATATCACTTAAACAGTTCAGAAGTAAGCAATTTTAAAGAGTCAATATGCAACCTGGTAAATAAATTATGACAATTTGTTTCTCCTAAATACAGTTATGGTGGCCAAAACCTTAAAACGAAAACGAGTTTCTAAAGAATATGACTATAATTTCGCAAAAAA
Source organism: Philornis downsi (assembly GCA_019455685.1). Lineage (NCBI taxonomy): Eukaryota > Metazoa > Arthropoda > Insecta > Diptera > Muscidae > Philornis > Philornis downsi. Next base: position 1,959,249 of record JAHXMU010000395.1, read on the forward strand.
ACTAATTGGTCGAAGCGAAACAACCAGCTAAACATATTACTCAAAAATTATGTTTTTTAAAATACCTTACGGCATACGGTTTCGGACCAATAAATACCCTTGATGTGGCACATTTCAAGAATTTATTGTTAAGAAATTAAAACAAGCAATTTGTCGAGCGGAACCCGTCGAGCGGAACGGGATTAACGGGATTTGAACTAACCATTTTTAAGTCTAAAGCGTTTCCTTCGAATTAACATAGTTAGGACGGCTAACGTGGCAAGATTCGTCATAAAATTAATTTTATGTTCTTGGTAGTGTACAGAATGAATGTACAATCAACCCAGCGATGAAGTCCCAAGTAAACATTTCCAAATTGGAAATGCTTGTAAGTGTTTGGTTGGAGTAACCGTCTCGTCATTAACTACCCACAGGGATGACGCGTTTCGAACTAGATGATCCTTTTGTGACTGAATCGATGACGCTGGTACACCATCAGAATCTGCTTATAAGCAGATTATGCATACATGAAGTGGATATCAACCAAAAAACACCAAGCTTGGATTTATTGAACTTTTTCCATTACCACAAGTAACAATGAGAATGTAGGATTGGTTTTCCTCACAAATTATTTTTGGCTCATTGCTATTTGAGGCGATTGCCCAAGCTATTTTTGAGACAATTTAATATCTTTTTTTTCGGGCTTAGGGTTAGTTTCTTGCAAAGGATGATATTTGCCAAGGATAATTTATGATTTTATAAATCATAACACAATTTTTTGCCTTCGGAAGTATAGTTTGGAGCGCCGTCTAATTTCAATGATATTCACACAGTGTTGTGTGCTTTCACAGTGACCACGTCAATGATAATTTCTTGCAGTGCATATAAAAAATTTTATTTTAGATCTATTAATATCATAAGTAATATATATAATTACGGGAATGCTATCTTGGTATTTGTCACCGTTTTTTGTACTGAGGATGCATACGAATTTTTTTTTTCCGGAACTATTCTTTCGAAATTGTATTGTAGGATTCATCCTTTAACGAAAAAAAATTGTGTTCGCTAAATATTCTAAAAATAGTTAAATAAATGTTCGCATTATTCGAATGAAATTTTCAGTTTTTAGATGCGTTCACCTGTATGGGAGGTTAGTGCGCGGCTAAGCCAAAGTATACAATTTCATTTATATTCTATTGTTAAGAAGCGGTTAGAAGTATATGCATGGATATGGCTTGATAGGGCTTGTCTGTGATGCAAACCAAATGTGATGAAATTTAAATAAAAACTACGGTTTTTTATGAATCGATAAAACCACGATGTGCCTGTCAAACCCTTTTTTTGTTTTTTGAACAAAATTTATACGCAATTTAAAACTAAGTAAATGAGCAGAATATCATTAAACTGGAACCAAAAACCGTGGCTTCTAGAAATGATTGAATTCGCTTGGACATCAACCTGTATGGAGTCGTGGATCGATATTCACCATTTTTGGTACATATTTTTTTCCGATTATCGCTTCTATTTTTGGGTATTACGCTTTGGAGCGCTAAATCAAAATATCCTATCCAACATGTAGCAGTTTTCA
>JAHXMU010000395.1:1960825-2021773 GCA_019455685.1 Philornis downsi
ATGTAAATTATTTCTGTAGAACCTACATTTCAATTTTCTTTCATTCACTAACTATAGTTTTGTGCTGATTTTTGGTAGTTATCTCTCACATGTTGTGGAACATTACTTGGATGTTTGTCTAAATCTCATTGGTCGCAAAACACTACAATTGTAGTGTTGAAGCGAAAATCTCTGACTTCAAATCTCAACAGATAACTGTGATATAAATAAAAACGACAAGCTGTTAATTAGCATGCTAATTACGTTTTACGCTAACATTAGAGTATTCTTATACCCTAACAATCAGGAACAAAACTTTAAGTATGCTCTAAAGAAACGCTTTAAAGCCCATTGTCACAGTTAATTCGTTACAATTATCATAAAATTCGATGTTTCTGGGTTCGATAAACTCTATTTTTTCATTTACATTCGCTACTTTACGAGTGATAGATATCACTCTTGATTTTAATTTTACATTTTCAGCTTCGTTCTGTATTTATATTTTCAATTAAGATTTAAGTGGCCACAGGCGACTAGATATATTCAATGGGATGACAAAGATACAATAACAATGACAACTACATACATAGCACGTAACAAAAATGTTTTAAAGGATCTAATGCAAGGATACAATGTACTGCCACATCAACCATCAAAATGGGTAAGTAAGCCCCCACCCCCAACTCCCGTAACGACTAACGAACTAAACATCTACAGCATCAGACATTTAGAGACTCAGCAAGAGTTCGCTGCTGCCTAACTTTTCTTGAAATGTTGTGAACGTAAAACTAATTAAATGTGGATAATTGCTTTTCTGTATCATTTTATGTATTATTATTTTTTTTTTGTGTTTTCCTTCAGAATTACTTAGCTTTTGTTTTGTTTGAAGGATTCCAAGAAATTAGAACAGAAAATCAAAAGAGAAAGGAAGAAAATGGATATACCGTGACAAAATACCGAAAGGTATTATTATTTCGCTTCTGTTCGTCAAGTTACATTTTCCCACTGTCCTTAGGCTTTTCTATATTCAAGATACGAAGGGAGCAATAAACATTAATAAAATAAATCTCAGCCAATCTAAGAGGACGTAAAAGGTTGACATTTTGAGTATTTGTCAATCTTAAGATCACGTAAAGAAATAAAGAAAATGTCAATGTACAAACAGAATACGAAAGTGTTGTTTTCACCTGATATCTAAGAACCTAACAAAACTATAGTAGTTTAAGACGAGATATTGCAAGTTAAAAACGAAAAGTTCAAATTAAAATGAAAAAAGTTCAAATTGTGTAGGGATTAAGTACAAAACAGACCTCAATTTGAACCTTTGATTACTATTGGTGACTTTGGAATTAACCGAAGCGACCCTCTGTAAAAAGAGAGTAATACCATGATACTTTTATTCTATTTTTTCTACGGTATTTCATAATTCGTTATTTATGATGCATGAAAATGTATGTTAATTGCATCCTTCATTAAAATACTTCGATAGCTTTTACAATTTCGTGGACCCATCAATTCATACAGAATGGTGGGCTTAACGTCCTCCAACTAACCAACTGACCAGTAAGCTCTTTACATTTCCAAAACGGAGGGCTTCAGAAAGTTACTATTTCACTTTGTATTGTGCTTTCATCATAGAGGTTAAATTACGTGGAGAAACCAACGCTTTCTGAGCTTTAAAAGGCTAGTAGGCTCTGGCAGTTTTTTCTTATTTGATAGAGTTTGATAGCACTTCGGTTCAAAGTCTATGCTTTTTACCATTTATCAACCAAACGAAATCAAAATAATAATGCTAATAAATGCTTTTAGGCATAATATAAACGTTCCCCTCAAACATTAGGTCTTTACGAATAGTTTGCTTAAGTCCATGGAAAATATCTGAGGTAAGGGATATCGTTTCTTTATAGTATTTTTCTCGATGACTTTAATTCAGAATAGTTTTTGGTGAGAACCTATCAATTAACCACGCCCTTTCTGGCACCACTCACACTTTGCAACAACGCAATACGACGTAGGATGAAGGTAAATATAAGTCAGTTCATCTCACTGAAGTTTCTATATTGATTGTTATACCATTGATGTTGCAATAAATTCTCTCTGGGACGCTAAATTCATTCAATGCACCCGTAGCACCCTTCCTTGCTACTCTTATGCTGTTACTACAGCTTTTATTACTTATAAGTTATATATAGGTCATATAAAAGTTGTACATAAAGTAAGTGTGCGTTTGATGGTTTGAATAAGATTTAAGCGTTATACTTGAAGGGATAAGAAAACGGAGAATCTTCTTTTTAAAAAACGGAGTAAGGATTAAAACAAAAAACCGGTTTCCCATTTTCGGTTATGTATACTCTAATTATGGATTTATAAGAGAGACAAAATGTTACCACTCATTATGGCGCTCGATCTTTTGATGAACATGGTACGGCATTCTGTTGAAACCAAATACCGTTCAAACTTGTATCATCGGTTTCTTTTTAAATCATATATTATTTTGATACTGATAGTGGTTTCCCGCTAAAAAATGTTGACAAGAACACAATATCATATGTTTACGATTTGCAAATATTGGGAAATATTGAAACGATGCAATTATTGTAAAATAGGAAAACTTATTTGCTAGTGGTAAGTAAGCTATATTTGTTATAAGTATGTACGTCATACTTGGGAGTTGTAAAGTATTGGCGAAATTGTTGAAAGGCCAGTGCATGATCATCATGTGACCGTTTGGTCCAGCTTATCCTTGGGGCGAATAACACGAAGATTTGAAATTTCTCACCTCGAATACACTCTGTAGGTTCGAGAAAACTAAATTTATATTGTATATACACGGTGGCGCAATAGAACGTGCATATTGCATCATCTTTTTTTGCGGGGAAAAAAGTCGCGGGCGGGGGGACGCCTACATCGTTGGGTTGGCGGGCTCATGAAGTTTTAGTCGCTATGAATCACTTCGACGGGAAGCGTCGCGCATTTTGCGTGCGCGCATTTCACGAGAACTCTCGTTCATATATTGCTACTAGGCGACTATATTGTGCTGAATATGGACTACGGCGAATTAGTGAAGCTCCGAGTGATAATTTAATTAAAATATAGGTAAAGCGTTTTTAAGAGACCGGTTCAACATTCAAACCACAAGCAAATGGTCGCCCAAGAACATTTAGGACCGAAGACAATGTTGAGAGAGTTATGGAGTCAGTACGAGGAAATCCACAAATGTCGACTCGCAAGAGATCGTCTGTCTTACAATTATCGCGACGAAGTTTGCAACGATTTTTAACATTGGATCTTAAACTGCATCCATATAAGCTGCAATTAACACAAGAATTGAAAGAGTCTGACTTCATAGCAAGGCTCGCATTTGCTAATGAAATGCTTAATCGATTTTCAAATTTTGACAATATTCTTTTCTCTGACGAGGCTCATTTCCTTATGAATGGGTTCGTAAACCGTCAAAATTCTCGTTACTGGAACAGTGAAAATCCCAAAATCAAACACTAGAAACCATTGCATAGTCCTAAAGTGACAGTATGGGCAGCAATCTCTGGCAGAGGAATAATTGGTCCTTTTTTCTTCGAAAATGCGCGGGGCCAAAACGTCACGGTTAATACAGAACGCTATGTTGAGATGTTGGACGGATTTTGGCTCCAGAAATTGAAAGTTCAAGAATAGTGAATTCCATTACTTGGTTCCCACAAGATGGAGCTACCTGTCACACATCAAATGACTCCATGGCGGTGGTGAAGCAGATGTTCCCTGGCAGACTGATTTCGAAAGTCCAGACTTGACGCCTCTTGACTTTTTTTATAGGGATACCTCAAACACAAAGTCTACAATAATAATCCAAGAAACATCTTTCAGCTCAAGGAGAATATCCGTGGTGAAATGGCAGCCATTACACCAGTATTACTGAAGAACGTTTTCAATAATTTTCGTTTGCGGTTAGAGGAGTGCCGTCGTAGAGAGGGTCACCATTTAGATGATGTTATTTTTAAAAAATAAACTCCATTTATTACTCTACAATGTCTTAGACTTATTTTAACCATACCTTTTGTATTTATTTTTTAATCTATTTTTTTAATATGCGCGTTCTATTGCGCCACCCTTTACTTCGATATGCCATGTCAGTCAACATGAACCATACAAAGGCAAACGACTTTTTTGACGAGAAATTTAGTTCAACTTTTGCATATTGAATTCAGCAATCGTGTTATCAGTCGTTTTTATACCTTCACCCGATGGCATCATTTGATAGAGCAAAAATGTAACAACCAGAAGAAATAACTAAGGTACTTTGGTATCGTGGAACGTATTTCCACAACAACGCCAACTTCATTAATTCCATTCAAACGTACAAAGTTGCTCTATTTGTACTAAAATGACTTATTCTAGAATATTCTTATTTACATAACAAGTGAAAAGGAGATAGCAATGGACTATATAATGGGAGTCAGAGGAACAAACAACACTTACTGTCGTAAAGATAATTCTAGAAATTCACAATTTACAGATATAGGGGGAAAGAGATTATATATGTGTACCATACTTTAATGTTCTGGGAGTGGTTTTGATGATCTTTCTAGAATATATTACATTCACATGCTACAGTACCACGTTCCATTTGCCCAAATACCGTTCGAGAATTTTTCAAGTCGATTAACTGATGTCCGTCTATCTGCCTGGCTAGATTATTGGCTGTTTGGATGATAAACAAGATATGTGCCGTAAACTGTTATGAAATTTTTTCAAACTTGTCACAGCCTAATATTTTGGCAGATCATAGCCGCGGACTGTAAATGGGCTATACGACCCATCCTTTCTGGTTCTTCCCATGTAAGTTGACCGATTTTCCGAAACTTAATTTTTTCGCCGCAGCTCAATATTCGTAGACTTTAGCTATCCATCTTTTTGTCCATTATTCTGATACATAAATCTTGGTAAAATCTGAGAAAATCGATCGCCCTTTTGGCACTTCCCATAAAAGTGTCACATTTAACCCACATATTCTTAGCTTTATATCTTTTATCCTATCGCACTAAATTGGTTAGAGGGTTTGGTAATGTAAAATTCGGGAATGAACACACACCTTTTCGTACATCCCATTCAAATTGACTGATTTTCCGAAATTCAATGTTGCTCTTGTTACTGCTAACACCTAGACTGCAGTAACTTGAATTTTTGTCCTTATAATTTATAATTATATAATTTACCTTTATAATTTTTGGTAAAATTTGAAAAAATCGACTAGCAGGCAGATTTTGCCAGCTCCCGTACAAATTGCCTATTTAACCCATGTACCCTTAAGTTTCCATCTTCCATAGAGTCACATCAATTTCAATCAAATTTACAGCACTTCAAGAGTTTGCTAAATTAGTGTCCGGGAAGCAAAATGGGCCGCATCTGTTGTTAGTACATGAGACTATTTTTCAAATGATGAAAGGGTTTAATCCCGCATAAAGCTATCTATCACTTTTTGAGCGCCGGTCACTCGATGTGCCTGCAAAGACTTCAAGTAGTCGAGCAATCAACAAGTCTGTAAAGTTGATTGCTTCTCAAATTGCGACATTCGGTATCGTCGTTAAACTGTAGGTCCTTTAAATTTGAAAAGCTCTCCTATATCTCATCCATGGGATGCAAGGGATGCCTCACTTACAATTTCCCTGTAACTCCTGTCTGCATTGATTTATAGCGTCTTACAGTAAAGTAACCACGCCACTTCCGGTACCTGCGCAACTTCCGAACAGTTACGCTTCAAAAATTTGGTTCTGAGAAAGAAAATGAACTGCAGTATCACGCCCATTCCAGTACGTTCCCAAATTTAATTTTCCCCCTCTAAATATGGCCCGCAGTAACTTAAATTTTTGTCAATAACGTTCATAACGTTTGTCAATAACGTAATGCTTGATGTAATGTTAAAAAGATGACCAAATAATTCCGCTATTTTTGCTACATCCCACATACCACCTACTATACATACTCGTATAATCCTGGATTCATACCTTTCATGTAATTTTGTTAAACGTAATATTGAGCATTAATTTAGAGCTTTTGTTGATAAGGTCCTAACGATTTATCACGACTGTTTCGACGCTCCGCACAAATTGGCATCAGCGCAAAAAGGCGTAGGGTAAAAGTGTACGTATGCTAGTCAATCCGACTGAAATTTCTATACTGGTTGGTGATGTTATTTAGCCAATATGGAAAATACTTTAATATTATTTGTCGGCTGCATACACTAAATTACACTGTATTTACGTTTGATGTGCTCATTAGTAAATATGTACTGTTTACGCAAACAAATTCAAGTAAAGTGGAATAAAAATGTTGTGATTCGTTATAGCGGCTCTGTTTATTTAATTTGTATTTGCCAATTATTATTTAACATCGTAATACAAAACTTTCAAGAGCGGCTAAAATCTATTACTCTTTTTTAAGCTAATTTCTAGAATGTGCGAACATTAATCAAATATGAAAAACACGATTCCTTAAACAATAATAATAAACAAAATATTGCAATTCAGCGGTATTACAAATTGTAGCCTATTCGTAGGCCAAAACAGAAGCGAAAATATTTTGCAAAAATTTGTTCTTTACTATATGCATTGAAACATAGGAATCCTTTGATAGTTATTGCATTAATTAAGCGTTCCTTCAAACCAATTGAAAATCCATTTCAGATTCGATTCAAAAGACTATCACTTCGTCAAATGACAACCACATTGGACCATAATATGAGAAATATTTCGTTTTAAGTCAGACCAAGTTTATTTTTATTGGTGCGCTAATTTCCTGTTAGAGTTCACACAACTTTACAGCTGTTATGGCAACTAATGTTAACGGCGATGGTTTACATTCACCCAAATATCATAACCAAACTTAACGATTTTGCGGATATCATGGACATAGTATACTTCTATAATAGGGAACAATGCTACCTACCGTCAACACTTTAGACGGTAACGAAAAAACATTTCGACCACACTTTTTAAGGGTGTTTGCTTTTTATGGCAAAGCGTTTCATACCAAGTTTTATTTATAGCCCGCTTTCGGCCGCACATAAACACAGAGTCACACGCATTTATATACGCATACATTTTTTATGTATCAATAAAGCAGAAGAGGATTTTCATATTCAAAGGATTCCCTTAGGGGAGAAAATACGCTTAGCTTGTATTTTTTTATGCTTTACTCATAATTCGTACAACATGCTGGCAACATAATGGCAGAATTATATTGAAATCAATAAATAAATATTTAACAGCAGTCAGATATTGTTTGTAGGGCATACCATGCGCATTAGAATATAGTTGCGAATGTCAATGCTTTTCAAAATTATCCTTCCAGTAGTGTTTTATCCTTGCTCTTCCTACACTTTCCACACTTTATTAAAATAAGATTGTGGCGTTATTTATTTTTCATTGACATATTCGCAAATATAACGACACCATGTGTATGGTCCTATTTCACAAGGTATTTTTGAGTTAAATTATTTTAAAAGTGGTGTCCATCAGGAGATTGAAATTCTATTTCTCCTCTATTAAATTATGTTACGCATTAAATGGAGATTATAATGTGAAAGTGTAAAAATTAAGCAATTAAAATTTCATAATTCGTATAATTATTTTTCAATTTGTGCTTCATTTCCCATAACTTATAATAAATTTGGTAATAGAATATGCAGTGCCATTTGCATAATCATAGCTAAAATTATTAGGGTGTTAACATATTTTTTGATTCCCCTTAGACCGTTAAGCATTTGTTGTGTGTGAAGATTCTTACACAATTCCAAATAGAGCCTGTTTTTTTTTTTTTGTTTTTGTTTAGAAATTTTGTAAATTTTTCCGCTTTGAGTAACAACTTTGTTCAAAATTTTTTTAGTTACAGTACTTAAATCGTATGTAATTATCATGAAACCCTTAAAGGTCATAAACCTATTACGGGCTATTGAGCTTTATCACAGACACGTGCATGGTATGCAAATTAATCAGTGTCACATCAAATTTAAATTTTCCGTCTGCACCATTTGAAATCTTTTAACTATATTTGAGATAATTCCAGCTGAAAGTTTAATTTTCCGCACATGTTTGAGAAATATCAGATGAAAGTAATATTTTCCATCTATAGCTGAGAGACTTCCAAACGAAAATGAGATTTTGCATTTGTATATGAGAAAACTTCCCATTTCGTTTGGGGTTTTCTTAGTTTCATTTGTAGTTTTCCCAAACATAAAACTGAAAACCAATTTTAGTTGAAATCGCGAAGAAAAATCCCATTTTTTGTGCAATTTTCTAAAATATAAATGAGAAATTCTCATTTTAGTTGAAAATGTTGCAGTGTCACAAACAATGCCCTTTCCTCAAAAATATATAATTTGCAAATATTCGGTCTCAATTTCTGAGTTGGTGTTGCAGGCGACCCAACACCATGGCACAGTGGTTAGAAGGAGGAACTATCTTGTCTACGATCATGGGTTCTAGTCCTGACAGAACCATATAGCTTTTTGAGCTGCGCTCATTTTGATGTGCTGGCATATATGAGCATTTTAATGTAACAAGTTTAGCAATATGTTCTTAAACTAACGTTCGAAACAGCCATTAAACAGGGAATCTCTTCCCGTGAATTTAAAACAGAATGTGCGTTAGCTGACTGAAATTTTTAATTTCACTCTTTCATGATCCATTCATGAGATGCTATAGATGCTTGTTATAGTACGTTGTGAAATCTGCTAATAATACAATAAGATTGGGCATAATGCAATACGAATGTCAGCGCCCTTTGGAATAACAAAATAAATTATGAATATCTACAAATACGAGTAGGCAATCTGGTAGTAGGTTATCGAAAACGTCGCTTGTTTCCAGGTACCAAATTAGGCATGCTAGTAGGAGGTACGTACTTCTTATTGAGCATAATAATAATTCTGTAACTCTATGGGTCTATAACACCCGATTATATTGCAAGTCCAAAATTGAGCACGAAATCTATCCGTTATTTCGGTTTCGGAATTTCAATTGTCATTCTTCCACTATGGTTCCTACACCAAACGGTTAGACGTAAACACAAGTCTAGTACCCGTACTACCCGATCAAACTCACCAATCAAAATTACTGCCAAAATGTAATTTAAAACACCATACCTCACGGAATTGGCCACCAAATATCAAGTGAAAATTTTTATGTACCTTCAAGTGTGGAGACCTCATGTTGATGGAACGACTGCCACTACACTGCAGTGACGTAGTATCTATAGGTATAACGGTGGAAGACGAGGAAAATTCCAAACCCCTTCCGGTCGATATCGGTGAACGGCAATCACATAGTTTAGACCGTAATATGGACTCCGTATAGGAGACGGTTTATTTCGTTTGCAGTCGATGTAAGCTATGTAAACGCTGCTAATGGAAGTCACTGGTGGTATGTCTACCAAAGCATTGTATTATAAAATGTAATACGTTACTATCATGAGCCGTTTCTATATGAACTTTAGTATATTTTATCATAATAACGGCATGTTGTTTACTTAATGTCACTATTAATTATAAGTTTTCCCTACGCAATATTTTATAGCGAATAACATATTTGGTAACTGAAAAAAAAAGTTTCTATAAATGACCAAAATTACTCAGTCATCTTGCTGTTAATGTCGTACGTACTCGATGTTTTCGTAATACGGCATAGTTCTGCTCTATGCACATTAATATTTTAAAGATGCGAAATGTCACACAAACATTTATCATGACACCCTAATTTAACTTTATATTAGTTCATATGTTTACGCGGTATTATAATATCTATAATTGCGAATATTTAGAGCTGCACACGACTCACGTATTCTGGCAAATAACATAATTATATTTAAAAAATGCAGGGTATTATTTAGATTTGCGGTTTCGATAGAATGCAATAAAAATTTGTTGATGTTCACCTTTATTGGTCAATTAGTTTCAGAATTAAATAAGCAAACTCAATTTGATTATAAAATGAAAAAAATTAAAAATAATTGTGAGACCATATATGTACTGGACAATAGTTAGTGTACGTTATAACTATTTACTTATATCTCCGTCGATTTAAATCGGAAAGCTAAAAAGGCAAACGTTAAGGACTAGTTATCTCGATATCTGGTGGGAACACCTTCATCAATTAGGAGATAATAGAAAGATTTCTAAATGGATGATCGGAGCATCAAAATTTAAAGCTCAATGGATCTACAATATGGATCCTCTATTGTCCAAAACTAACTGTTCACAGTAGGGAGTAAGATAAGATCTTTCTCTCTCTCTCTTTCTTCCTCTCTCACTCTCTCCTTCTCACCCTCCCTCTATTTCACATTCTCTCTCTGACTCTCTCTCTCGCCCTCTATGCTGTACTTCAAACATCCTTTTGTAGGAATTTCGAAAGAAAGCTAAATTTATTAAAAATAAAATAATGTTAAATTTAATGGTTTATTAAAATTAATGGTCTTTTAAAAAAAAACCAAAAAACAACCTTATAGAAATTTGAATCAGTTGCACTGACTGACATGTACCATCAAACAGTGTATTTTTGTGTTGGTGCAAATTTTAGAAGCGACAGAAGAAGTGAAGTAAATTCTCAGATATTTACCAAATAATACTTATAGTACAACAAGTTTTCAGCTTAAAGGTATCATCATAGAGGACTACTGCAAAATCCGACAATTTGTAGGCATAGTACCTTAAGGGGCGTGGCGCTTAAAATTAAGCTTAATAAATACCTAATGCATACTAATAAAAGACGTAAATCTTTTACTTTATTGGTTAAAACTAAGTAATTTTATGGGAGTTTGAAAAAAAAATTTAACTGAGTCTACAATCTTATGTACGGAGGAAGGATTAAATTTCCATAAATCGATTTAGAATTTAGTTCACCATAAGCGTAATGCGTTTCATATTTAAAGAATTATAAACTAATATAGTGGGCGAAAAATCTATGTTATTGGAGAAGGTCTTTAGAAGAAGTTAGAGTAAAGACTGAATTTCCGAATATCTTCAATTTGTATAGGAAAGGGTGTGGCGCTGTGAAGCGTTTTCTTTCTTTAATCCCACTTTGGCAAATGCTAAACGTCTATTGAATTAGGATGGATTTAGTACAAATAAATAAAATATATGGACGTAGCAATATTGAATTAATTGGTATTTTTTTTAATTCTGCGGATAGTGAAATATAATGGACGAACATTAAAATACTACAATCTACGAGTGAGGGGATTTACACGGGAAAGCGGAAAAATTGTCTATTTGTGTAGGTAGTATTTGTGCGCCTATTTACAATCCACGGCTACGATGTAATGAAATGTTTAGCTGCGTTAAATAAGTTTCATAAATATCTAGGCAGTTACCGTGTCTACTAGCCTGCCAACCGAATAGTGAGATATCGCTCAATCGTCTTAAAAAGTTGTGAAAGGGGTATTCTGGGCACCCTAAACACTTTCTCCAGGGTTTTATATTTTTCCCGTATCAAGTAATACTTTCATTCCTTCGTCTAGAGGTAAGAAAATTGGCGTTTTTGATATAGAGAGCTCAAATAAACAAATCGGACAATTTTTTAAAATGTTACCAATTGTCTGGTTCGGCAGGGAGGGGTTCACTTCTGACATATATTTACCTCAAGAGATTTATAAAAGTATAAAAAAATAGCGGGGATAACCTTTCGTTTCCAAAGTTTATTAGAGATTATACCTTGATTCAAATACAGGATTATGTGTGCAGACAAACTCGTCTTACACGTATGGGGGGAGTATCAGAACTGACTTGAGCAAATCAAATAAATTCTCTAATAGCTCAGTCGACTTAAAGTTTATTCTAAAGCACTTAATCTCATAACAATTGAGAACTTTACATGTAAAAGTCTCAATTGCAGTGGAGATGATAAAGTTAGGATTTATGTCTTAGAATTTGCAAACGTGGGTTCTGGGCATAAACACCAATGATTGCATAAAATTGTGGATTGCTATTATCGGCTGGCTGTAAAATACAGAAATTTGGTCACTTTATCTTTCAATCAATTTAGTCAATATCTTTACATAAGAAGTTCAATGTCTTGCAAGCTTAACTATGATGTGAGTCCCCTTTCGCTTAAGCGAATGGTTTTCCACTCCCAAAATGGTGGTTTGTTTCATGTTGTCATATTATTTTTGAAATCAAATGTTATCAATCGATATGGTTAGAATAAAAAGAAGAAGAATATTTCCAGAAGGAAATGAAGTAAAGTATGGACATGATAGGAATACTCCATTGGATGCATTCATATATCAAATATAAAGTATCAATATTAGTTATTGCTAAAATAATGTGATCCAGAAGGGTCGCTACAATGCGGTCCGTCTTTATTACTAACCAAAATAGGCACTGTTAATCTGCCCATTTTTGGTTCAAATATTACTAAGGGGTATAAGAGGCAAACATATAGTGATTTATATGTTCGTCTGGGGGTTGAAAATTACAGAGAAATATCTAAATTTCCGAAAATTCTAGTAGATCAAAAGAGGCTAGCCGATTTAGTGTATTTAAAGCCGATTTAGTGTAAAAAAGTATTAGGATAAGACAAAATTTTAAGAATTTATATGACTTAAAATAGTTGTTTTGGATCGACACAGGAACACATTACAATCGTCTCAAAAGGTCAAATTTTTTCAACATTAATTGGTACTCTAAAATCTTTCTTCTGTATTTTACATTGTATGCCGAATCAGACGACGTACTTATACGTCCTTACTTTCGTAGTTATTCATCCCTTTCCTCTGCAGTTCCCTCTATTGATGTTTTCGGCAATTTTAAAACATCCTTTAAACAACCTATTACATATGTTAAATTTTTAATAAATTATGACAATTTTCAAGCTGTTACTCACGCAGAGTACAATGTGGATGTCCCATTTCTGATAAAAGATGTGTGTGTTAACGTGTTCTCCGTTTTTCTAATTTGTGTATCGTATTAGTCCCCATAAGGCCAGGTGTGTGGTCAAGAATTACACAGCATACGGAGCACCCGGCAACCCCGCTAACAGCTTAATTTAATTTCCGTTCAACCCTATTACATATGTATTAATGTTAGGGTTGGGTATATATAATAACAACAACATATTTCAAAAGAATTGAGTTAAAGTCTAAATGAATACAATATGGAAATTCACGGTAAAATATTCATGTTTAGGTATATTATAAAAGAGAATAAGTAAATAGAATAACAGTCATGAACAAGAACTTGTGTCTTCATCCGTGTGATTGACATTATTTGATACGGCGGAAATGTAACATCCATATGGTGTTATATTGAAATTACCAAGAATCTTATGAACAAATGTTTATCTTTTGAATAAATGTCCGTGTGACAAGCTGCTGGACACGGTTACTGCTGTAAATATTTATGAAACTTCTTAAAATTTCACACAGTCTAAAATTTTCCAAGATCGTGGAGGATTCTAATTGGGTAATATCGATTCATGCGTTCTGGCGCCTCCGCTACAAATTGATCGTTTTTTTGATACCCCACTTTTCCAGTAAATCGCCTTTCATAGTAACTTGTCCATTGCATCTGTTTATAAAGTCTGGCAGAATTTTGGCAGAAAAAAATCGACCGACTGGCCATGCTTCCATTGGTACCTCCCGCACAAATGACCGGTTTACGCCATATGTTCTTCTTTTACATAGTTGGTCAACATTTTGCGGAATTTGGTACATGTTGAACATATGTCCAAGTAGAGTCTCAGAGTGAAAACGGTGTGCAACCAAATCAACCAAAAAAGCTCTAACAACACGCACACAAATTACGTAGCTTAACCTAGAATTCCTAGATTCTAGATATCTGTCATTAATTTGCTTCAAATTCAGTATAAACTAGCACACAACTGGCGTTTAGTAAATAAAAATGGACTGAGTTGTCAAACCCCTTAGGGTATCAGACACACAAGTTGGCTGATCTAGCAAAAATGGTAGTCCTCCTGCAATTTCTGAACGTAGCGCTTCAAAAAGTTAAGATTTTCGTTTTTATTACGATTTAATTGATAATATTTTGTGGTAAGAAATTAGCGATACATGTAAGTCAGTTCAACTAATTGCAATTTATGTACTGGTTTTTATAGCCATCTGTTTGTTTTTAATGGAACTGAAAAATCACTCGAGTAGTGGCTGGAAGAAAGGGCTGATAGCTGCGGTTGCCAGCTTCCAAAAGTGTTGGCTCCTATTCCTAGATATTCCAAGTCAATTTGACTATCCCAGCCAAATGCTTTTTTCTTGACACAGCTGACCTGATTTCCACCACATATTTTTTAAATTTTGGTTCAGTCAATTCACATGAAGAACAAAAATTATTTTTTTCAATTCAAGTGAAAACATTTTGATAGGTAAAAAATACACTCAGGCATCATTATTTGTCTCAACAATCTTAATATGCATATATTTGCTAATTTCCTTTTTGTTACGTGTATATTTTGCGATGTTCATTTCTCGAAATTTTAGTCACTGCTGAATCCAGGTACGACAACCTCAGAAGGGGAAGTGAATCAATCAACGAGCGAAAATGAATGAGCAGGAGAATAAACCACAAAAAAGCAACACAGGAAAACCTTTCAGCAATTTTTTGATACCGGAGAGGCAGATTTTTGACTTTGTACGAATGACATGAAATTACATATGAATAATTCTTGAATGATTATGTACTTTTCTTTTAAAAACGTCATTGAAGCATGTCACATTCTTATAATATTCGAACACTGATTAAATTTGAAGTATTTTCCTTTAGGAGATATTGGGATATTATTGGGTTGTACGGCAAGTTCGTTCAGTTAAATCGTTAGTTCACCTTGCGTAACTTCTTATGACGTAGAGTTGCTTCCACCACTATCATAAATTCCTCCCACCCCATTATAAAACTGTTAACTATTGTTTACTTGTGTTCTCGTTCTAGTCGTAGGTGGTTATAACGTTTTAAAAAAATTTTTAAAAAGTGTAATAAATGAGCGAAAAATAGAGTATTTTAGGCATATTATGCTATAATATTTCCGAAAATGAGAAATGACTGCTGAAATAAGCAATAAAGCCGAGAAGAAAACAGAGAAAACGTACCAAATGAAAGATTTAGAAAGATTTAGAAGATTTTCTACGGGCGACTTCTCCCAGATCAGGACTATCAAAAGAAATTGTTTCCAAGGACGTGAAAGATTTAATTATTGTTAATTCCAGTGAAACAGTTAGGAAGATAACTGAAATAATCAAAATATGAACCGCAACCGTTCACGGGGTCATAAAAGAGATCGGATTTGTGAACAATATCGATGTTTGGGTACCTCACTTTTTCACCGAGACCTCACACTGCCTTACGGACCTGTCAGAAACTGTCAGAACTTGCGTAGGAAGTTTTACCTCACCCACCGTACTCCACACACCTCGCCCCGCCCGATCATCACCTATTTCGTAGTCTGAGCAACCACTTGAAGGATCTGAATTTCCATGACGACGACGAAGTGAAAACTCGAATTGAACGCTTTTTTTTAGAAAAACCACGCGAGTTTTATGAGAGAAGAATTAAAAATCTCCCAGGGAGGTGGGAAGAAGTTATTAAAAAAGGGGGAGATTATATAATAGGTAAAAATAGTTGTTTTACCACTTTTAACTTCTGATTTAATTTGAATAAATTTAGCATTACTGGGTAAATCATACGACCTAAGAATATATAAGTTTAGTTGGTCATTTGTATTCCGAAAACAGGTCATTTAGTACGGCAAGCGGCAGAAAAGTTGGAAAATTTATCAAAACATTATGGTGTGCAAAGTTTTAAGAATTCAATAAAGATTTACCTCATTTACAGTGTCTCCCAATCATCAATCAGACATCTCACAAAAGAATTAAACAGTCATGAGAAACATTTCGTTAAAAGATACCTGATACTTTTAATGGTAACATTTTTGCGTTGGCATTGCTTCGGGTGAAGATATAACAACAGTGTTTGGCATACGAGGTGTGTTCAAAAAATAATGTGAATTTTCAAATTCCGCGGGCTACGCGCGTTCGACTTTCGATTTTTATTTTTTTTATAATAATATATAATGTTTTATTTAGCAGTATTTACCCGTTTGGGCCCCCTGCCACCTTTTCCTGTTCCCAAGATTGAAGAGACCCATGAAAGGACAGCGTTTTGCGATGATTGAAGAAATAACAACCGAATCGTTGAGAGAGCTCAAGGACATACCAAAAAGTGCATATCAGAACTGCTTCGAGGATTGGAAAAAACGCTGGCACAAGTGTATTATATCTGAGGGCGACTACTTTGAAGGATATAAAATAGAAATTGATGAATAAATAAATATTTTTTGAGAAAACTGAAAATTCACCTTTTTTGTTGAACACACCTCGTACATCCACATATTAGTTCATTCAATTAAAACGCTCTAAAAATTACATTAGAATTTCCTATTTTTCAAAGAAATTTACTTTATATACAAGAGATGTGCAAAGGTCGCATTTCATTTGGATTTTAGAGTTCTTAGAGCCGGTTTTACAGGAGAACTCTGAAAACAGGAGTTCCTCTATCATCAAAACCAGCACACTCATTGAGTTGTGGTGTTTAAATATTTTGATAGTTCGTTGCATACTCTTCGTTTGAATTGTAGAATTTGTAGACTTGTCAAGCAATACGATTGACTATCTTTCAGATAGGAAAAGTTCACCTATCACCACAGTCAACATTTTATATAAATATTTTATAAATTGCTAAATTGTTCCTTTTAGAAATTTAGGAAAATTTAATTCTAACTAAATTGGTCAATTTGTATATGGTGTACTAGAAGAACGTAGCAATGTTGTCCAATTCCATCTCGAAGCTTACGATGTCTACAGTGATGTGTAGCAGATACAAAGTTTCCATATATAGAAAAATTTGTTAAAACTGTCTTTTTCATTAAAGATAGCAGTAGGCCATAAAGGATATAAATTATGAATACAAATTACAGAGGAAAAATTCAATTTCTCATAATCGAAAAATTTTTGTGACAGCCATTAAAACGGCTCTGGCAATACAATCAATTTAAATTTCCGACTTAAATTTAACGGACGTTTGTTGAATACAGACTCTGTGAAACTACGGAAAAAAGTTTTGAATTTGTATGCATGGTAGCTGAAAGGTTTCTGGATACGATCTGGCGAAATGTTATGCTGTGGCAGGTTTTGAAAAGTTGCATGAAATTTGCAACAGCTGTCGCGTCTGCCAGCCAAGCAGTCAAGTAAAAAGATGTATTTTGATTTCTCTGATTTTTCTAAACCAAAGTATAAGTACTGGGAAAAATGTGTAATGTAAAAGGGTGCCGAGATCCCTTAACTGATTACCACATTTTCTGCGGAAAAGGACAATTTGAACTAAATGAAATTTCCTTGCTGGTTCATATTTCACTAGTTTACGAACTATTAATTTTTGCAACCAGTTTCATCTTAATAATAATATTTTTCAGAAGGAAGCACTGACGAATAATAGTGAAATAATAAACCAACCGATAAAACAATTTAAATCTGAGAAGCTGTACCGTTTTATGTCGAAAATTCCGTTCCATCTTATCCAGTTGGCGAAAACTCATTTGTGGGATGAATATGTTCAAACTCGACTACGTAAGTTAATGTGAATTTGCTGAAATTCGAACTGGCAAATTACTCAGTTCAAGCACAATTCGTATTACAATTTATAAATCAGCAGTATGGAAAGTAAATACACACTTAATTTGACAATTTCAAGAATGAATGCATTTTTACTTTCGATAGTTAAACAATTATATTATTCAATTAGCCCAAATGAACTCGAGTCTTCGCAGAATTCTACTTGGCGGGTTTTATCCTGCAACCGTACAAGTATAGACAGTGCCTCTTTTCTCTGACTCCGATGGCAACGGCAAGCGCTTCTCATCGATTATAATCAACTTTTTGTTCCAAGTTATACGTTATGAACATAGTCGATATGTGACTTCAGCAGGACGGCAGGGTGTGACAAACAGCGAACACAATGGAAATTTAGCATTAATGATTTGGTTATCGTGCGGCTTGATCCTCTCATATGGGGTTTTCTGAAAGGATTTATGCAGCAGATTCTGTGAACATTAGATACCTCCAATCCATGCCACCATGCGAATGTCTGACGGATATTTGAGTGATGTTATATTCCGTGCATAATGTCGGTATGCTTATATACAGGGTTGCCCATATTCGACGGACCCATCTGGCAACGCCATAACTTTTGACAGAGATGTCAGATCGCTTAATGACACACCGCGTTTGAAGCGTCAGTCCAAGCAGATTTTTACCATGGAACAATACACGCCACGCGAGCGCTCTGAAATAGTTGAAATTTACATTCAACAGAAGAAGTCAATTGTGAAAACTCAACGTGCTTTTAAAATATTAAAAAATGTGAGAAGTGCGCCTTCTAAGAACACCATTAAGCGTTTATACGAAAAATGTTCGACTGTTGAGGCTCTTTCTAATCCGAAGGGGCCAAATAAAAGTCGACCAAGGCGATCGGCCGAGAATATCGCTGCCGTACGAGCCAGTGTTGAGAGGTCCCCAAGAACATCCCAAAAACGCCGTTCTCAGCAGTTGGGCATGGCTCGGTCCACTTTACAACAGATTATTCGCGTTGATTTGCATTTGTTCCCGTACAAAATTCAATTGACGCAAAGATTGTTGCCTGCGGACAAGCCTCGTCGATTGGAATGGGCCCAACGAGTCATCGAAATGGCCGATGATGACGAGCAATTTTGGAACAAAATTATCATGTCCGATGAAGCCCATTTCACATTGAACGGGACCGTATATAAGCAAAATTGCCGTATTTACGCCACTGAAAATCCTCAGGAGATTCAAGAATTGCCTCTTCATGACGAAAAAGTCACAGTTTGGTGCGGCGTTAGTGCGAAAACGGTCATTGGACCGTTTTTCTTCCAAAACGAAAATGGCCATGCTGTTACCATCAACCAGCAGCGTTATCGCGACATGATGACCAATTTTGTGATGCCAATTATTCGTCGAAAGCGTATGAGGCAGTTCTGGTTTCAACAAGACGGCGCTCCACCGCACACAAGTCGCATAACAATCGATTTTCTGAAGAATTTGTTTCCGGGCCGTTTGATGTCGAAAAGTGGTGATTTGGACTGGCCACCGCGTTCGCCCGATTTGACGCCCGCTGACTTCTTCTTGTGGGGACATTTGAAGTCAAAGGTGTACGTTAACAAGCCAAGGACCGTAGAAGAGCTCAAGGACAACATTCGTGAAGAAATAGCCGCTATTCCGGCCGAAATGTTGGCGAAAACGATGGAAAATACTGCAAAAAGGGCACAATACGCCATCAACGCCAGAGGCGGCCATTTGAGAGATATCATATTCAAAAATTGATGTAAACAAATCTACTTGGAACAAATTAAATGAATAAGATTGCCAACCGCCAAATTTTTATTTTTTTCTTTGATTTTTTTTTAAAAAACATGGGTCCGTCGAATATGGGCAACCCTGTACACTGCTTGCTTTAGTCCAAATCAAAATTGGCCAACCCTATTTGGAAAATTCTAAAAAACTAGCTTTATGAAAGACCCTAAGGTATTGAAACCATAGACTGAACGCGAATAACTTTCTAAAAATTAACGTAAGAGCTCTGGATTTTCCTGAGGTTCACTTCCAGCATCCATCGGTTCATACAACGTCAGTGTCTTTAAAATTATATTGTCTGCGTATATATTTTTTATTTGCATTAATTCAGCATTTTAATCTTAGTTAATATCAATGATATTTCCAAACCTTCCAAAAAGTATCTTAAAAAACAAGCACTGCAAACATTTTCTTGTTGTCATTACAGCAATCATTGGTGAATCGTAATTTCATGTAAGACTCTTTCAATGCATTTTTTAGCTTAATTCTTTTCTTTACACGACACAACACATTAAAAACTACCTCTAAAAAACTTTATGGACCTTGAAACTTCTAAAAGATTTCCTACGTCCTATGATTTTAATTGTGCATGAACATCTGATATTTGTTACTAATTCCAAATGAAAAATTCGTAATCACGCATTCTTTTTCTTATATGCATATCTGCACCTTTGGGGTTACAGATTAGATATAAATGGTGCTCAAATAAGGTCTATATGTTTTTATCTTTTAACTTCAACTTTGTCCATGATACTCGAAAGAATGAAAGTGTGTGATTGCCACAAGGATACGTGTAACTTATCGAGTGTCTTTTGACTAAATGTATTCCATGACTTTTTGGATCGATTGAGCGGTATACGCCTGTGTCGCTGACTGGCTGGTAGACAATATAACTGACGTAAATCTTTATAAAATTTCTAAATTAGCGCAGCCTAATATTCAGTCACATCATAACCGGGGATTGTAAATGGATTACGTCGACCCCTCTTCTGGTTCTCTCAAAAAATATGAAAAATTGATTGGTTGCGACTCGGATACCCCTTCTGGTACCGCTCATACAAAGGACCGATTTAAACGAAACATTTTTAGGTTGATAGTTTACATCCTGTTGCATTAAATTCAGTTAAATTTGACAAACATTAGGGAATTTTCAGGAATAAAATTCGACCAAGTAATTACACCCCTTCTAGCACAACCTGAATTTTTGGTTATTATATTCTTCCGTAATTCTTGGTACAATTTTAGAAAGCTGGCCAGCTAAACATGCTTCTTTCGCCACCTCCTATACAAATTGTGTTATTATGTTGATGCTCGAATGACAACTGTTCTTTATTGAATTGTTTATATGATGCTATGCATGACATTTGTTTAATACTAGAGATGCCATATACAACATCTTCCCCTTAAGTTATGTATACAGTTCATAAATACTTCATTATTCATTTTCAAAATTTAGTTATATTTTAAATGTAAATTTTACAAAGTTCGTTTTCGTATCCATTTTGAGTTCCGGCGTAAAGTGGTTCCATCTTCAAGCTCTATCCATAGCGATCGAGGAGTATCATGGATCTGTGTCACCATACCTTTTATCCACCCTTTTTTGCTTTGGTACCATACCTTTTCTCCTCTGACAAAATTGTTTCTACATTTTGCGTTTTTATCATAATACTGCTTTGATTTTAATTGCTTTGATTTTATTTTGTCTGATATATTCGGTATTACCTTCGGTTGAAAAAGCTCAGTTTTGGCTGGAAGTAACGTGCGTGTTTTTCGACTCATAAGCAATTCGGCTGGAGAAGCATCAATTTCCTTTAATGGTGTATTTCTGTATTCCAGGAGAGCAATCCAAATTTCTTCTTTTGATTCGGAACATTTTTTTATTATATTTTTAGCAATTCCAACTGCTCGTTCTGCAAAACCATTTGCCTGTGAGTACCCTGGGCTTGTTGTAGTAAGTTTTGCTCCAATCTGGATACAGAACTTTCTGAATTCGTATGAACTAAATGGCATGTTATCAGATACAATTTCCACTGGAATTCCGTGATTAGCGAAACACGTCTTTAAATGTTTAATGCATTCATTTGCTGTTTTCGACGACATCGGTACGATGTCTAAATATCTGGAGTAGTAATCAGACACCACTAAATATATTTTTGAAGAATACTCACAAATGTCCATTCCAATCTTATTGTATGGTAACGATGGAATTTGATGTGAAATCATAGGTTCTTTTATATTGGAGCAACGATTTTTCTGACAAACTGCACATTTTGTAATTAAATTTTCAATATCTGTGTTTATTCTGGGCCAATACACCAAATTTCGTGCCCTTTTCTTAGTTTTTTCAAGGCCTAAATGCGAGGAATGTAATTGTGATAATATATCTTTCCGTAAGCTCTGCGGTATAATAATTCTTTCATTGAAAAAGAGGACCTCATTATCCATAAAAATGCTGTTTCGAAGTTTCCAATAATATTTTTGCTCGTCCGATAATGCATTGCAATTCTTTGGCCATCCATCAATCAGAAACTGTTTTAACTCTTTGAGACATGGGTCATTATTTATTTCGCTCTTTAAGCTATTAAGACGTTCCTCAGTAACGTTAACCGTGTGTACGAACTCGTTTAAATCATCAATTTCCATTGTTTTTTCGTTTTTATCAAAATTTCTGGAAAGCAAATCTGCTACATACATATACTTTCCAGGGACATGCACGAAGTGTAAGTCATACTTCAACAACGACAATTTCATTCTCTGGAGTCTGCTTGAGGGTATTTTACAAAAGTCTTTTTTCATAATTTCAATTAGTGGCTTGTGATCAGTTTTAATTGTTACTCGATGGCCATATGCGTAATAATGAAATTTCCGACAAGCAAACACGACGGCCAGAAATTCTTTTTCTATTTGGGCGTAGTTTACCTCTGTGTCAGTTAAACTTCGTGAAGCAAACGAAACAGGCTTTCCATTTTGCATTAAACAACAACCAATACCAAATTTGGACGCATCTGTTTGAATAGTGATTTCTTTCGCTTCATCAAAAATTTTAAGCGTTGGGGCGTTTGCAATAAATTTTTTAATTTGCTCCAAACAGTTATTATGAGTTGGTTGCCATTGAAAAATAACATCATTTTTTAATAAGTCCCGTAATGGTTTAGAGATGTCTCCGAACTCAGGAATGTAATCTCGAATATAGTTAATCATCCCAAGCAGTTTCTGTAAATCTTTTTTGTCTTTCGGGGTTTCAATCTTCATTATAGCTTTAATACGGTCGGGATCGCATCGTATTCCTGCATGTGATATAATTTTCCCCAAATATTTAACTTCAGATACTTTATACTGTATTTTATTGATATTAAATTTTATATTTAACTTGCGTGCTCTTTCTAATACTTGTTGAAGAATTTTGTCGTGTTCTTCAGAGGTATCTGCAGCGATAAGTATGTCATCAATGAAAACCACCATATTCGGGATATCCTCAAAATTACGTTCGTTGTATTTTTGGAACACCTCCGGGCCAATTTTAATACCATATGGTAAACGTTTAAAACGATAGCAACCAAATGGTGTATTGAATGTACAAAGTTCACTAGCTTTGGGGCTCAGACCAATCTGCCAGAATCCTTCTTTTAAGTCCAGTACGGTAAAAAATTTTTTGTTCGCAATACGTGATGCCAAGGACTCAAATGACGGAATCGTGTGGTTTTCGAATAAAATATCATCATTTAAATTCTGCGGGTCTATACATAAACGCAGTTGACCCGTCTTTTTCTCAACAATAACTAAATTTGATGCCCTTTCTACAGGGCCATCTACACGTTCAATTATGTGTCTTTCAACCATTTTTTGCAACTCATCTTTTACACGTTTGGTTAACGACAGCGGAATTCTTCTGGCTGGTTTAACAACTGGAATAAAATCTGGTTTAGTTTTTATATCAAGATCTTGCACAAAACATCCCAAACCTTCAAAGACATCTAAATTTTGTTTAATGAATTCATCTTTCGATGGATTATTAATAGCATTAACTCGTTGAATTAAATTTAATTTTTCGCAAGCATCTAGACCTAATAGAGGTTCGTATGGAGTGTCCACAACATAAAACTTTAGCAGTGTTACCTCATTTCTACACATAACCACAGATGTACAAGTGCCTTTGAATTCTAAGTCTGCCCCACTGTAACTTTTAGGAGGAAATCCATCACAATGTAAAGGAACATTTTTAATGTGTTTTAAGTATCTGTATGGTAGAATATTGACATCAGCTCCAGTATCCAACTTAAAATTTATTAAGCAGTCTTCAACCCGAAGAAGCTCATACCACCTTTGTCTATTGCCATTGTTAATGCTATGCAGTACGATGTCATCATTTTCTCTTAGCAAATCAATATCTCTTGCCAAATCGCTTTCTCTTATTTCACGCACTCTCTGAGAGTAGCAAGCCACACTGAAATGGTTCATTCGACCGCAGTTATTACATTTTTTTCCAAATGCAGGGCACTTTCCGTATGTGTGTGTGCCTTTACAAAATTTGCAGTTTGCTTTACTTGATTCTACCGCTTTATGCTTCAAATTATTTGTTGAAAAATCTTTTGTCGAATCTTTGTTTCTGTTATTCGCCCTATATTCGTTACGTTTAACAATATCAACGGCTGACGAAATATGTTGTTGTCTTTGCATATCGTGTGCATGTTTATCTGCTAACTCCGAAGCCCGGGCAATTTCTATTGCCTTGCTTTTAGGTCGGCCGTTTCCAACAACTTTTTTCTGAGCTTATTACAATTTGTTCCCATGACAATATATCTCGTATCATTCGATCACTTTCTGCATACCCACAGCTCTTCACCAGTTTCCTTAAGTCCAAAAGATATGACTCAAATGGCTCACCCTCCTGCTGTTTTCTGGAGTTAAACTTAAATGCTTCGTACACTTCATTTTTCTTGGGAGTACAGTAACCTTGGAATGCCTCAACTACCTTGGAAAACACCTTTTTATCCTCTTCTGTGATATCTAGTATGTTGAAAATTTCGATGGCTTCTGGTCCACAAGCATTTAAAAAAATACCAATTTTTTGTGCTTCTTTTCTTTCTTCCAACTCAATGGCTATGGCAAATATATCGAAGTTCTGCTTAAACACACGCCAATTTTCAGATAAGTTGCCCTCGAATCGTAGTGGATCTGGCCTGCGTACATCAAATGAATTACTTGCGTGTCCCTCATTTGCCATCTCGTAATTCTCGCTATCATCCAAATCTTCCAATTTTTCTTTTTTCGCTCCACCTCTTGTTAGCACCATTTAAACCGACTGCGCCATGTGTTATTATGTTGATGCTCGAATGACAACTGTTCTTTATTGAATTGTTTATATGATGCTATGCATGACATTTGTTTAATACTAGAGATGCCATATACAACACAAATGATCAATTTAAACCAAATATTTTTATACCAAATTTTGTTATTTTTGTAAACTTTAGAGGTTTAATAGAGAAAACTTCTAGGAATACAAATGGATGGCATTATCACGCCCCTTCTGATGCCTCCTACACAAATTAACAGATTTTCCGAAACTAAATTCTTCATGTAACCGAATTGTTGTCCTTTGTATCGCTTTATAGCATCTGGTAAATTTGAGCAAAATGTACAAATAACCACTTTTTTTCTAGTCCCTAACAGTTGGCCGATTTAACTCAAATATCGTATTCTTAGCTCCATGTCTTTCAAGTAGTGTTGCATTGAATTCTAACAAATTTGGCAAATGTACTTTTGAGAATGAAAATAAAGTAGATTACCATGCCTCTTCGGACACCTCCCATACAAATAATTCGATTTAGCTGAATTTAATTTCTCCCCTGTAAACCGTATTGTATGAACTGAAGTGAATTCGATTTTTGTCAATAGCGTTAAATATAGTGTTTGGTAAAATGCAAAAAAATTCATTGGATAACAGCACAGTTTTTATTACCATCCAAACAAATTATCCAATTTAACTCATGTACTGCCGGATTTATATCTTTCATTTAATTAAAACGATTTATCGCGCACATTCTGCCATTTCGAGCACGTTTGCAGCAATGCAATAGACTGCAGATGAAGGTGTATATCAATCAGTTTATCTAGAAAATGAATGTCGGAACAATGATTGAATAAAAGAACTACACTAATTTTATCAATAGCACAAATAATGATAATTTTAAGATCAGTCAGCGCATTTGGTTTATACAAATGAACCAGTGGCTTTTTATTACCTAAAGAAAATAGTCCAGCATTAAGCTTTCCTTCTAATACATTGATTCCGTCACATTGTTGAAACTACATATGTTCCATGTGGAAATAGCTTAATTCATGTCTCAAGAAATCAGTACATTGCACTGCCATTTTCACTTTCAAAAAACTACTGTCCAATTACAACCCCCGAACTTTACATCACACTAAGATGCTAATGTCAGACTAAGATACTGAAGCATGTGGAATTTCTTTACTCAGTTTGATTGCTTATGAAACTACTTAGCAAAAGATTAACGTCACCGTTAATACATATGGTTTACCCAATGTATCATTATTGTATCAAATTCCAACAGACTCTATGTCTAAAACAATTATTTTTCTATGGCGATTTAATTCCAACGAGTTACAGCTATGACACCTCAAAAATAGATATTACCAATTTGATCACCCTTTAGAATACTTTAAATCACTAATTTCAAATTCCCAATGCAATCACAAATTAGATAAAGGAATGCATCTGGGAAATGGTTCATGAAATTACATTTGTGCGTCCCATGTCTACACCTACACAAATAAAAAAATATACATATTCGAATACAACTATAAGATGTATGAAGGCATGACCTCATAACAGAGAGTATGCGGTAGAAACGTGGTATAAAATGTATGTAATTTGCACCCACCGTAATTAAGTTTTACAGTTTAGCTCATTCGTTTAACTTGATGTCCCGCAAAGGAACAGCATTTGTGTTACCACCGAGCAGTCAGCTTTTTTGGGCAAGTCTGGCAATTTGCAAAAGTTTCTTTGCCTCTGCTTTGAGGTTTTGATTTTGATATAGAGCGTTGAAAATGAAAGAGAGTGTAAATTTCATGTATTCACTAATTAAATTATAACGATTTGACTTATAGTTGCAGCATTTAGTCATTTGTTTGATGTAACAAACACTTTGGAATAACATATTACAATGTTTGACAAGTTTCACTACATCCTATATTTTCTATATACTTTTTATTATTTCTATATACTATTATTTGCTATATACTATTTTACCATAAACAAACTATTAATTACGAATTAAATAGTTTAAATATTCTAGCTGATTTAATTTCGAAAAATTACCGATTTATAGGGGAAGTGCGACAGTGCGCTCCATTTTCATTCTGATTGATACTGTACTTTAACGTGTACTAAATTTCATGCGTCATTCCAACCGGTGAACTTGAAGTGCCATATTTAGTAAGTCGATTTTTCAGATTGTGCCGAGCATTATGAAGCAAAGGACAGAAATGTAGGTTACTACAAATTATGAGTTAGAGGGTGGAAAATTTATTTTCAAACATCGGTTAATTAATGTGGGAGATACCAAAAGGTACCTAGTTTATATCTGATTCACGCAAAATTTGATAACTAATTATATTTTGTATTTTTTTGTTTTTTATATCGCTTAATATAATTGTTCATATTAGCATAGTTTTAAACACCACTTCAGGTTGATACTCGCACAACTAAACATTGAATCTAAAATGTAGCTTTGTTTTATCGTAAGTTTAAAACATGTGCACGAATTTACTAAAATTTTACTTATTGTAATTTATTCTCACAATCTAACTTAAAACTATCTGGACATGATCATCTGGTATGAAAGAAAATGTTATAAAAAAATGGCAAATTTGTCAAAAATCAAACTTTTAGGCATAATTTAGGACGAATACGAGCCATTTTTCTGAAACTTGGCCCAAATATTTTGTATAGCTTAGTACAACTAATGATAAGAGTGATGCTTCCTTCTTTGTTTTAGATATCGATGCAGAGACATACTAGTGTACATTGATACATTTTGGTAACTCGCTAATTTCGAGTTTTAAATTACGACATCGGATTTTCAAGGCAAAACAATAAATTTCAGACTTAATATGAACATGTAATGAATGTAGAGAATACATATCGGGATTATTTAGGGAGATTTCTCGAGAAATGTGCCTACTTCAATTTCTCGCTTTTCATCTAATTTAGAAAAATTTTAAGAATACAAGCATATAGATATGCTCAAGAAATAAAGAAAAATGTTAGTAATAAGCATAGTCCAACCAATATTATATGTCAGTTTGAGCCCTATATATAGTTATATGTTTCTGCTTTTAAATTGCTTGAGGGTGAATTTGTGCCTATTGCTGGCTACCAAAAAGGACACCTGAATATTCTAATAAACTCCATTAGCAGAGATAATCCAAACAAGATTCCCTTGAATTATTTCATATTTGCATTTCTGGTCAGATATTTTCAAAACCTGACCGTCTGTATTTAAAACTCTGGAGAGATTTTATATGACTAAAGATACAATTTTGCAATTTAGGCATATGGATTGTAAACAACCGCTTCCTTTCCACCTTGATTTCTGAAAATTAATAATTTTGTATGATGCAATTATTTTTATAACTTCAAGCGAAGAAATCGTGTAAAATCCAAACTTTCAATTATACTTTGAGCAAATGTACGTTAGGACATTTTAAATCGATTGAGTGACATTCATTTGTCCGACTGGCTGGCTGCCGGCGAGAACTGCCGTAAATGATTACGAAATTTTTTAAAACTTGGCACAACCTACTTTTTTGCCACTTTGCAAGCCAAAGCCCTTTCTGGTATCTCCCATACGAGTAACCGATTTGACCCGTATAAGTATTCATGAATTTATTTGGTTGCACTAAATTCAGTCAAACTTGGTACACGCATCGCATACAGATTGTCATATTTTTTTGAATTCGTCCGTAACTTCTGACTTGTAGGCTATAACAACCCAAACATTGAATTGAATTGACTTATAACACTTGGCAAAAGTTAAGAAAAGACGGTCAAATAACCATGCTAGTTCTACTATATCTCATACAAACGACCGAGTAAGAAAGATCATATCTTTCAGTTTCAATTAATTAAGTCAAATTCGACAAATATCATGAATTTGAAAAACTCACTTTTCACAACGAAAGTGAACTGCATTGCTACTCCTATTCTCCCATAAAAAGTGTGGGCGTATACTGTAATAGCTTGATGAAATGAAACAATCGATGGAATAACCATACTATTTCTCTGTTGCCTTATTTTATCTATTTAAAATATTTCCAGATCAACATCCTTCATTCAGTTTCGCTAAGTTCTGTATAATTTTCGACGTATTGGCCTTTTAGTAAACTACGTTTTAATAAACTACTACGAATAAAAGTCGACTGCATTGCTCCCCCTTGGTGTAACTCAGGGTTTTCTCTATAACGCCTGGTCGGGAGACAGTAAGTTATAATAACTAAATTTCGACAGGAATCTTGCGATTGAGATTTAACACTGCGCTTCTGCCAAACTTTACACGCTTCTGCCAATTCAAAAGACTATTGATGAAGTAAGTCAGTTTACCTGACTGAAATTTTTGTATGGTTATAAAATCTCAAGATGTGTTCTAGAATATTTTAATTTTATCTTGAAAAGATCTATTTTTTGTTTTTTTTTTTTCAAAAAATTCAATCATATTTCAGAAATTTGTATTTTCATGAATTTCAATATCTTTATAACTTCAGCTGGAGTAGTGAAGTTGTATGTCGTTTGATTGGGGAAAAATGGAAAGAGGAAAAGGGATCTTTTAAAGTAACAAGTATCTTTTGGCTTTTTGGCTTTTTCAATTCGACTGAGAGATGTCCGTCTGTTTAGCTGGCTGGCTGTCTGACACTACAGCGGTCGCTAATTTTTGTAAATGAGTTGTATCGACCTACCCTTTCTGGCATCTCCCTCGCAAACCCCTCATTTTAAATATTAAGTCCTTTCTTTACAGTTCCACATTCTTAAACAGGAGTAACTTAAATTTTTGCTCATAGCATTTCTTTATAATGCTTGATAGAATTTGAAGAAATCGCCCGACTACCATATCTTTCATTTGATTGTACTACATCCAATACAATTGACCACGTGTTAAGTTTTTGATACTAATGCTTAATACTTAGGGTACCAGACATAAAACTGGTCGATGTAGTAAAAGTCAGTGACCTCCCTACATTTTCCAAATGCAGGACTTCAGAAAGTTACTACTTTACTTTACTCACTAGTTTTTTATCGGGTTTTAATTCAGAGTACGTATCAATTAAATACACCCTTTCTGGTGCCACTTACAATCTTGCAGCAATGCAAAGGGACGTTGGGTGAAGGTATGTGTAAGTCAGCTTGTCTGGCTTAAATTCCTTTTTACTGTTTTCCAGATATTTCAAATTGAGATTTACTGTAAATGTATTCACGCCTTTAAATTTTCGAACTTAATTGCAAGTATGTTAAGTTTTAGAAAATAGCAATTTAATTTGTTCCAAGTGAATTACATTACTTTTTACATTTTAAGCCATTTACAAACGTAAAATATTTTTATACCAATTGTTTGCATTACAAATCGAGCGATTAATATATATATTATATATAAACATATACACTTTTCAACATAAGAAGAATATGTTAATCCCTTTTTATTGCGCTCCCTAATTCTCAATTATATTATGCAATTAATTAAAACCCATTCATACGATTTTCTACAAAATTTTGAGGGGTACGACGTATTAGAAATTTTCCATGACTTCATTTTCAAAATGAAAAACCTTTGAAATAGCTTACCAAATAAACAAGATTTGGTTTTTCACAAGCGGTTTCTTCGAAAAATGTTCATAGAAATAATAGACCTGTTACTGGCACACAAAAGAATTACTAGCCCTGGTGAATATACTTAAATAATACTTAATAACACTTAAAGCTTCTGCACAAAACGGATGTAAGACACAGACATGTGCGCAAATGATGTATATAAGTATACGGATATATCTGTTAATATTTAAAAGATAAACCAATTTGTTCTACACCTCCTCATATTTATGCATGGGAGAAAATAAAAATGCATTTATAAATCTTGTTTTGAACTGAGTAATTTAATTCCATTCTCAACCATAGAAAGCACTTTAAATGGACCCTTCTCAAAATTGTTGCTTGCTACACATTTACACAATTTGTACACTGCATATGACATTTAAACCTCACAACTTAAATGTGTAAAAGGTGGATATTTCGTATTATGCCTTAGCGATAATGAAAGGTGGCGCATGAGTAACGTTAACGACTGACTATATTGAATGCGTTCATTTGGTTTAAACTCGTGAACCAATTGCATGTTATATGGGAAAAGATGTAAGATATGTAAAATTCTTTGCAAAGACCGCCTAGACATCTCCAACTGCTGAGAACGTCGTCTGGTGGAAGTTCCGCTGTTTTTCTCAATACTTGCTTGCACTCCAGCAATGATCACTCCATTTCACGAGGTCTTCCAGAACGCGGAAGATCACAGACAGCCCCTTGTTGCCCAAAACGCTAAACAAATCGGTAAATTGTTGGAGCGCTAGGAGCATTTCGAACATGACAGAAATTTCGATATGATCTGAGTAACCGAATGCTGACTTTCAAAGTAAAATTGAACAACTTTGGTTCATCATAAATTTCCCAAGTATTATTTAGTTAATTCTGTAGACGAAAAAAAGACAAACAAAAAATGTATTCACTGATCAAATCTTAACGTTACTTATGCGCCACCCTATAGAAGAGAGAAAAATTAGAAGAATTTCCCCAATTTACCAACCATTTTGTTCATAATATGATAACTATGTACTTCAAAATGTCAAAAGCTTCATAAGTAGCTTGATATGAATTTTACAATAATGATGAACTACGCTATCAGTATTAAAACGACAACAACAACAAAACAGAATTCATATACCTATAATATAAGCACTGTGAATTGCCGTACCAGTGCAAAATGCAGAATTTGTTAACTAAAGTGTAATCAAACATTTTATGCAAATAGAACTGATGATTTCCATCCACATTTTACTAAATGGTCACATGCTTATTCACCTGCCCTCACTATTACGTACGTAGTACGTCGTGCGTCATCTAGTATTAACTACTACGACCAACATAAAGCACCATTGAAAGTAATGAGCCATTATCAGTCGATGTAATTTTACAAACCTCCTAATGGTAATTATCCTTTGAATTTATAAACAAAGGGGAAGTATAATCTTTTATTTATTGGGTAAGGCTAGTGGTAAAATTCAGAAAGCTTGTTGCGAGTTTTCGTAAACAACGTAGGAACAGCACAACATTACCGCCTATTGCTTTAAACATGAGATTGTACATTAAAGACTACAATTTGTTCTACCCTTAAAAGACCTTGTAGAAGATCTAACAATTAAAAATTAAAAAAATTTATCCAGCAAAGCTGTTGCTTGAAATGTCTTTTCTTTTTTTTTTTGTTATTATTATTTAAACAGATTTATTTGTGATTTTAATATTTATTCGCCACAATTCCACTTTTCGTTAAAAACCTCCTGCTTCTTCCCGAATGAGACAATGCTGCGTCACAAACGTTGACAGAAATTATGCAAGTCAAATTAATTTATAATTTGTTTATCTAGCGTTTTGTCCGGAAAGCAGTTTACCTTCTGGAAATTTCATAGACTTAATATCAACTCTTCTCACTGACCCACTGATGTTACTTTACCACACACGGTGTGTTAGATTATAATAATTTGATTTCAGTTTACCCATAATACCGATGATTTCTTGCTTTATACCCAATTTTCAACGACATTCACGTGCCTCGCCCATGAGCCAACCACGAAAACGGTTACGTTTATTTAATCAGTAATTGAAACTGTTTTTGAGGCTTCTTCAATGCCATATAAAGAACAAAGTGCAATCATTTGCCGTTGTTAAGCCGAATCAAGTCGAAAGCTGTCTACATTTTTGCTACTTACAGAGATTTCAAAATCACTCTCAGACAAACAAGGAACTTTTGTCCTGAAGTTGTTTTTGCAAGATATTGGACGTGAATTGATACAGCATCGGAATATGATTGCAAAGATTCATACAAAATAATAATATTGTCTTGAAATTCATGTCATGCCCAGGCATTAGCATAACAATCATATATTAGACTAGCAAGTGCTCGATACTTGGTACGCTCAATTCAAACTTTTATTCTCGCTGTTTTTTGTTTCTTTTAAAAATGCAAATTTATTACGAAATCATTCATGTTTACAAATGATTTATTGAAAGTACAGCCCATCGCTAGCTACTACTTTTTCTCATCTTTCTGGCAAAGCTCGAATTCCGTCACGATAAAACTGTTCATATTTTGAGGCTATCAACGAATTCTTTGATGTCGTCATATGAGTGAAACTGCTGGTCAGCTAGACTGTATGCCATCGAACGGAATAAGTGCTAATCGGACGGCGCAATTTCTGGTGAATATGACTGATGGTGTAAGACTTCCTATTTCAGCGTTTCCGAGTAGGTTTTAATGGGCTTGGCCACGTATTGTGAGCGTTTATCGCGCAGATCTCTGATCAATCGCTTTAATTGAAGTCGATTCCGATCCCTAGTGAAACCAACACTTGGTTTCAATAGCTCGTAATAAATAACACCGACATGGTCTTACCAAATACAGAGCATAACCTTTGTAAGTACTCGGCCGAGGCAATGACGTAGAAGCATAACCGGACAGTCACCATGAATTTTTTTCTTGGATTGCTGTAACGAATTCATTTTTTATCACCCATTACAATACGATACAGAAACCCCTTCCTCTTTTTCGCTGAAGCAGTTGTTCACAGGCGAAAAAACGACGCTCAACGTCCCTTGGTTTCAACTCATAAGGAACCCAAGTTCCTTGCTTTTGAATCATTCCCAACGCATGCAATCGCCAGGAAATGCCTTGGCGGGTAATTCCTAACACTTGAGCAAGCTCTACCTGAGTTTGTCACGGATCCCCATCGCCATTCGAAGGTTTTTCGTCTAAAATAATTTCTCGCCATTTTCTACGATTTTGGCTTCAACAGTTTAATTGTGGAGATGCTACTTTTTATAACACATCCGGTTGAGCTCCTAATAATTCAAGTTTTGCATAATACAACACACTCCATTGCCACGGCACAGACGATCGCTTCGTTTTTTTTTCTTATTGTTTATTGTTTCTCCCCAAAAATGCAGTTTTTTAAAATTCATTATTAAAGGGTGAGCGAGAGGAATGTGCTCACTAAGATTGGTCATTTCACCTTCAGCTTTCAGATTTAGTCTGGTAAAATTTATGCTCTATTTCTGACGGAATACATACTTATGACGTGCAATTTATGCCCCCGTCTTTCTTTCTCGTTTATGTCTCAATTTATTTTTTTTAATAATTTTTCCAATAATTTTTACAGGTATAACATCTTGCTTCAAATTGTCAAAGACTGAACTTCCCAGATCTTTTAAATTTTGTTCTTCCAAACTTTTAAATCAAATTGACATAATTTGAAGGCGGAAACAAACCTTTTTTAATTTCTAAAATTATTCCCCCTTTATAAGACCCACACCTTATGGGATATGAACCTGTAAGCAACAAACAGTTAACCGTGTGGATGTCTTACGATTAGTCAAACCTAGCACAGATTGCTCTCGGAAAAATATAAGGTCGCGTATTTTCTAAGAGAAAAGTTGAAAGGAGGACCGGTGCGTCTTCAATTCTGTGTGGTAGACATACAACCGTTTGCTAAAAGTTCACTAAGAAATTAGGAACGTTATTTGTTATTCCGAACACACGAATTGAAACCATTGTACATAAAAAAGAACTGCGTGTCTAAGCTTGGGATAAAAACGCTTTGCAATGGAGGAGCAAATCCCGTATTTGTCATGCCGATATCATGATGCCAGTTGGTGGCATCACGACACCTGAAGCTGACCTATATTTAATGGCTTTCGCCGACTCATTACAATTTCATTTAATAAATATTCTGTAGCCCTTTAAAACCATATACTAAGTCTTTTGTGGAATATTTGTTGTCACTTACTTTTTCCATCTTAGCAAAGTAAATGAAAACATGATCTTAATAATTTTAATACAATAAACCGTAA
This sequence comes from Philornis downsi, assembly GCA_019455685.1. NCBI lineage: Eukaryota > Metazoa > Arthropoda > Insecta > Diptera > Muscidae > Philornis > Philornis downsi. The sequence goes on from JAHXMU010000395.1 coordinate 1,995,408, forward strand.
CCATTACGACTAAAACAAATACATGATAATAACAACTGCGCAAGGATGCTTTCGCTGCAATCACTTTATAAATATTCAAAAAATTTTGAACTTGATTTAAATGAAATTCAATTAGTTACACAGAAATGAAAATGTCTCTTTTCACAGTGCCTATGCTTGTGATTTGTGATACACATCTATGTACAATATATTTGCTTATAAATTTACATGAGTGTACTCAAAATGCGCTCCAGATAATCCTGATTTACGGAATGGAAAATTGCCGAATGAGTACACCTCCCCACACAAAGCACTGCCAGCAACAAATACCTACATGGAAACCAAAATTGCCGACCTTAGGCAATCAACATCGCTGATATCTACATCGCCGCACATCACGTTGCGTCGCAGACTCTGATATGTGGCTTTCAATAATAAACAAAAAAACAACAACAACTGTACAAGGTTTTTCTTCCACGTTTCAAGCGATTTATGTTGGCAAGGACGTTCATTTATTCGAATTTGTATACATACAGCTGGGTAAGTATGTGGCACGTCGCTTCAACAAACGATTGCCCTGAATGAATAGAAAGTGTTTTTTTTTTTATCTATTTATGCAATATTTTAATGGAGAGAAAATATGCATTCAAAAATTTTGTTCAGGGTTTCCCTTTTTTAGCCCTTGCAATATAAACCGAACAAAATAAACTAACAGAAAACCAAAACTAAATTAAAACGAAACGGATTTCCCAGCGATGTACATATTGTATACTTGCATATATAGGTACACATATTTGAACCATAGCACTGACGTGTAACATGAGGTTTAGATTTGGCATGAGAAAACTTTTTAAATTAGGTTTGCTGTTAACATTTATCTGTTAATATCTAACAGGGACCGTTATCGGAACTAATTTAAATTGGAATATACGTAGTCAAGATTTTTGTTTTATTTTCTGGCATCTAAATCAAAATTATATAAAATTTTGGTTCGGATTCCTACAAGCGAGTTAAGGTTTATCGAACCTTACATCCAAATATAAACAGATTTGCTTCGATTCATACGAAGAAACGAAATTTGAAACATTTTTGATTCTTTCTCAAACGTTGTGTTTGTACACCGAAAAGAAATAGGCACCTCTTATTACGCATAGATTAGAACGCATAATTGTGAACATATTTGGGGGCAACTAAGTTTCCAACAAGTTTTTTGTTCAACTGAGAAGTAATTACCACTAACGATGCGTACCCAGCAAAAAAAGTGCATCCAAAGAAGCAAACATCCATCACAGCTTGTGATAGGGAAGTGGTGAAAAATTGCGTAATTACCAATGAAATTAACATAGGGTTGTCATAGGAGTGCGCATAATTTTATGATGCCTCTTCCATAATACATTCATGAATGAAGTGGATGTACTGAAAATCCAAATTTCCATTATTGAAAAAATTGATTTTTTACAGTAAGTTTATTCGTATTAAAAATCGGTTTCTTAAAAAAACTGGCAGCAAATCACGACGGGTTTGGTACTTTCAGTAAAAAACCAAATAGACAGATAGACAGATGCACTGAATTAAACGCATTTATACACCCCCTGCCATGGGTTGCAATCCACGGTGTCATACATACAGGGTTGCCCATATTCGACGGACCCATCTGGCAACGCCATAACTTTTGACAGAGATGTCAGATCGCTTAATGACATACCGCGTTTGAAGCGTCAGTCCAAGCAGATTTTTACCATGGAACAATACACGCCACGCGAGCGCTCTGAAATAGTTGAAATTTACATTCAACAGAAGAAGTCAATTGTGAAAACTCAACGTGCTTTTAAAATATTAAAAAATGTGAGAAGTGCGCCTTCTAAGAACACCATTAAGCGTTTATACGAAAAATTTTCGACTGGTGAGGCTCTTTCTAATCCGAAGAGGCCAAATAAAAGTCGACCAAGGCGATCGGCCGAGAATATCGCTGCCGTACGAGCCAGTGTTGAGTGGTCCCCAAGAACATCCCAAAAACGCCGTTCTCAGCAGTTGGGCATGGCTCGGTCCACTTTACAACGGATTATTCGCGTTGATTTGCATTTGTTCCCGTACAAAATTCAATTGACGCAAAGATTGTTGCCTGCGGACAAGCCTCGTCGATTGGAATGGGCCCAACGAGTCATCGAAATGGCCGATGATGACGAGCAATTTTGGAACAAAATTATCATGTCCGATGAAGCCCATTTCACATTGAATGGGACCGTAAATAAGCAAAATTGCCGTATTTACGCCACTGAAAATCCTCAGGAGATTCAAGAATTGCCTCTTCATGACGAAAAAGTCACAGTTTGGTGCGGCGTTAGTGCGAAAACGGTCATTGGGCCGTTTTTCTTCCAAAACGAAAATGGCCATGCTGTTACCATCAACCAGGAGCGTTATCGCGACATGATGACCAATTTTGTGATGCCAATTATTCGTCGAAAGCGTATGAGGCAGTTCTGGTTTCAACAAGACGGCGCTCCACCGCACACAAGTCGCATAACAATCGATTTTCTGAAGAATTTGTTTCCGGGCCGTTTGATGTCGAAAAGTGGTGATTTGGACTGGCCACCGCGTTCGCCCGATTTGACGCCCGCTGACTTCTTCTTGTGGGGACATTTGAAGTCAAAGGTGTACGTTAACAAGCCAAGGACCGTAGAAGAGCTCAAGGACAACATTCGTGAAGAAATAGCCGCTATTCCGGCCGAAATGTTGGCGAAAACGATGGAAAATGCTGCAAAAAGGGCACAATACGCCATCAACGCCAGAGGCGGCCATTTGAGAGATATCATATTCAAAAATTGATGTAAACAAATCTACTTGGAACAAATTAAATGAACAAGAATATGGGCAACCCTGTATGTACATGCTATTTATGTATGTATGTATATGCTTCATTTTGTCTCCGAGTATTTTTAGTTTTTACAAAGAAGAGTAAATAAAAATTACATCTTCGGATTATGTCTTTTAAAAATGGGTTTTCGAGTACTTCATAGCAACATGCTTTGCTCTAATTGGTAGGAATCACATATTAAAATAAAACCAAATTTTAGCTGCGACGGTTTTGAAAGTGGTTCAAAATTGCTTCTTTGGAAGTGGTAAATATGCATGGATTGTACTGTGGAAGTGGTGAAAATGTGATTATTTTTGCACGACTTCGTACATTCGTACATTATTAACGAAATATGCAAAGAACAGCCAAATTAATCATTTAAAACAACGAATTTAAGAAACAAAAAAGGACTATATATTTTAAAACTCTTTATTGAAAACGACTCCGGTTTTATATATTGAGACTCAGATGCAATTACGTTCGATAAAGGCGTTGTCTCCAGTTTTTTTCCTTCATAGCAATTTGCAAATATTTTGACAATTTATAGCATTTACTGAATGGCAATTTCATAGCTATTTGCATTTCTAACTCTTTAATGAGAATCTTAGCGTTGACGATATTCAAAAGGATGATCAAATTTGGCGGAGAAAAAATCAGTGAAAGTATTTCCTTCGAATAAATATATTTATTAAATCGTTATTATATTTTTATCACTTAAGCATATTTCAATGATTCTTTTATAATATGTAAATTTTGGTCGCTTTAAATTTTTGTAATTTCTGTTTCTATTCCTCTAATTTGAAAATTCATGTTGAAGACTTAAATACATTTTTATTTAAAGTACTTTTCAACAACGCCATCATTTTGAATTCACTTACGTAATTTTTTCGGTGACATTAATTTGGAATTTTTCAATTCGAAAAACGAACAAAATTTGTAATTATATGTGAAAATTTCTGAGAGGCCGATATGATAAATTCAAAAAAATGAATTATTTGAAGAATTTTAATATTTAGTAACCTGGCACCAGATATTTGCCTCCACCTGGAATGGAAATCACATCAGCTTTCAACTCTGATTCAGGTTAAAAAACTATATGAAGTGAATGGTTCCTTCTAATATGGTTCAATTTCCAGTGTATTTTTAAATAAATATATAACACGAAAACCAAACTAAATTTTTGCAGAGATACCTGTTATGTAGGTATACAATATGATGTTTAAGTAGGAATTAAGATTATTTCTATAGGTATATATCCAATTATATTGATTTATTTATTATATTAATGTAATTATGTTTGTCTTTAAACAGAGTTCATGTGCCCACATAGTTAAGCACGTGGAAAAAGAATTGTACTTGTATATTTGTACCATTTTTTGAAATGACATAGATTGGTTTTCGAAATCTAGTATCTAGAAAGGACAATTTCCCAGACTTTCTCATTTCGCGGAAAATATTTATGTTTTCCGGGATACCGAGAATTAACGATCAAATTGTAACAAACTTGTGCCTCCAAGCAACGTTTTGTGAAGGTAGATAAGCAGTCATCGCAGCAGAGAACATGTTCCTTCCGTGGAATAGCTTCTACATAATACCCTGTTTATAGTAAGAACTGTCAAATTCCTTAAAATAGCTAACAATCGCAGATTCCACGTCTTCATTGTTGGCAAATCTTTTACCACCGAGTAATTTTTCCAAATTTCAAGAAATATAAAATAGTCGGAAGGAGCTAAATTTGGCAAATGAGGTGCATAATGAAGCATTTCGAACTTGAATTCATTAATTTTGGCCATCGCAATAGTGAACGTGTGAACTGGAGCATTGTCTTGATAAAACACTCTTGTTTGCCAAATGCGGCCTTTTTTCATAAATTCTTCACTCAAATTCACTCAAATAAATTAGCACAATTTTTGCCGTTAATGGCGATTAACCGATAAAAATAATGCCTTGCGCACCACAGAAAACAGACGCAATGACCTTGCCTGCAGTTGGAACCTTCGTTGCCTTTTTTTTGAGCACGATTTTCCCATTTCAATCTAATGCTTTGACTTTGACTGTTCATTTGCCTCAGGTGTGCAGTGGTGGATCCAGTTCTCATCCATGATTATAAATCGACGCAAAAATTCGGCTTTATTGCAGAAAAACATTGTCAACTATTTTACTAAAACATCTCATAACGCTGATTTTGCTCTAGGCACCCATCTTGCGCACAGCTTCCTCATCTTCAAATCTTTGGCCAAGATACGATGTATATCACTTTCTGAAATGTATATCACTTTCTGAAATGACTCTCATTTCAGCCAGACCTTTCAAATTGGAATATTAAATTACAAACCGTGACCAGTTTTTTTTCCATGTTTGCAAATTCACTAAGATCATTTACTTTTGACGGCTCAAACAAAAATACTAAACAACGTGACGCTTTGATACTTAAAACATATGTTTTATACGGTTGCCGCTTTTCACCAAAATATTTTTTTTTTTTTCAAACTACTGGGACTATCTGTGCGTTTTGGGACCGTTTTTTGCTTACAGCAATTATTAATTACGTCCGTCCCGTGAATGTTGTTGTAATCAGTATTGACTATGTTCTACAAATTTTGATATATTTTCTGAATCATGACTCACTGTATATATATATACATATATATTTAAGGGAATTTACATTATGTGCTAACACACTTACATCTCATGAATGAAACATGGGAGAGCTTCTCACATGTAGTGAGCTTACACACATTTTATTTTTAGACTCAATCGGCGGGATTTATGGTTTAATGAGACTTTACAATACTTATCGATTACCCGACTACTCGAAGTGTTCATCAGCCACATCGAGGTGACTGTCGCTAAAATAATGATATGTGGCTGAATGAGGGGTTGAGCCCACAATCTTGTGCTAACATATTCTATTAAAATGTTCTAAACCTATTTGCGACTAAATCCAAATGTGCCGAAATGAGTAGTTTTTAGCGAAAGATACTGAAAAAATTCTGCAGTTATTGAGAAAATTAAGATTTCTCATAACTACCAATGCAATGCAACATAGCCGTAGACAGACGAATGTTATAGGGGTCTTTTCCAAAACAGGTTACCAAAATAGATTGCTTTCGCCCCAATGAAGATACACATCACTTGATACGGCAAACATATAACACGTAGAAGGAAGCGTTTAAAATACGAAATATCTTTTGATCAATGTTTTCCATTACTTTCTAAGCAGATTATGACATATCCAACTGTCCGACTGCTAGCTGATGGACTGGATAAACTTTGTGAGACTTATTAAAACTTGACATAACCTAATACTTTGCCAAATTGTAGACGAGGAATATAAATTGGCTGCTTGAAATCTGCCGTACAAATTGATTAATTTCCCCCCCTTTAATTCATAATTTATTGACCGTAGCAATCTAAGATCGTGTCCATTAAATTGCTTTATAATGCTCGGCAAAATTTGAGAAAATCGGCCAATCGTTTTTTGTACCTCTCATTCAATCTGTCAATTTAAGTTGTATATCCCATTGTGTTCATATTTTTAATTGAAATCCGCTAAACTGAACCAAATTTAATAACAGAAATAACAGTTTAGAAGTTTGCCAGAATGGGGTTTAAAAATAAAAACGGGCTACATTGTAACACCTCGTTTTGTCCATCCTGCACAAATCAACTGATTTTGCCAAAATCAATTTTTTTTACTGCTAAGAATACACTGGCCAAGTAACCACACTCGAACCGTCACCTCCCGTCCAAGTGACCGATAGAACCCATTTATTGTTAGCTTCATATCTTTCAAGCAGTTATATTGGATGCAGCCGCAAAATCGATTTAATCTGATACTATGATGCAAGTCTTGGTATCTTCAGATAAATTGATTAATTTAATTGATTAATTTAATTAATTTATGTCTTATCTTATTAGGTCATAGTATTCGTTCATTGTACAAAATTCAGCACAACTTAGCAAAAAGTCCTGCGAGTGAAAATGGTGTGCATTGGGAAACTCACATACAGATTGGGCGATTTACCAAATATCACACGTTTCCCTATAATTTCTAATCAAAATACAGCAAATTATAAGTTGGTTATAATAACTGAGTCTATTAAGTTATAAATTATAGCTTTGAAAAAGCCTTACTGTGCATACTCATGTGGATCCATATAGACCAAATGTTGAATGTAATCACACAATTTTTATGATCTCTGGAAGCATCTAAAATAACGCTCTTTCAAGAAACATTTGAAGAAGAAATATGGTTTTCTGATTAATTTGATTGAAAAATGTTTTCCTCCTTCTGTAAATAAATATTTTGAATTTATACGTAGAAGTGAAAATTAATTATTCTGAATTAAACACATAATGAAACGTAACCTAATATTACAAGGAAGAACATTTTTAAAACTGGATATTTAACAATTTTAAAGCATGTTTAAGATTTTTAAACAGATTTCGTACTGTTAAGTTGGTAATTAACTGAGAAAAACTAAATGTAAACGTCTGTACATGTAGATGCGATAAGTTCATAACTCAAAATAATTTTATGACTTGAAATTATCCGATTGAAACGATGCATTTATATCACATATTTATTTCCTACTTGAACCAACTGCAAACGTTGATGAAGTGTAATGTAAAACTATATTTGATACAGATCAACTGACAAAAATTTAAAGGTGGTCACAATTTTATTAAAGCACCGAAAATATAATTCAGCAGTTATGTATTGTTCTTGAAATCTTATATGCCAAAATGTGCGGAAGGGCGGAATTTGGTGAATTCAGAAATAATAAACATAAAGTTTAATACAGATTTTCATTTAAAGAATTTTAGATATTAGTATTTTTTACAGGACATATGTTTTATATATGTTATGCAGAATATTTAGTAAAATATGATCGTAATTGAATGGGACTTTGCTTGTCATTATATATTTTAGTTTCGGAAAAATTCCAGGAAGGCCCTGCGACATTTCCCATTGATATTTGTCAACATAGACCTAATTTGAGTAATATTATTTCCAATGAGTTTCTATGCGCTATTTAACAGAGATGTTGGAGAAGCTTAAAAAGGAATTTAAAACAGGAGCTCTCAACAAATATCGAGGTATTATGTAAAATAGTAGCTTTCCCTAACCATTGTATTATAAGACACACTGTGGTTCAGATAAAACCAACCCTCCTAAACGTTATTCGTGTCAAGTGGGATGCGATTCAAATAGTCTTTAATGACTTATAATCTACTCTTTAAATTATGTGTTCGATTTAGATGAGATTTCGAATTTCACAACAACCAAATTTAATTTAATTGCAGGTTCCGTTAACGCCAGTCGAATTCTTGTCACTCACACCTACGACTTCCATTTAGGAAATTCTGTTAAGGCTTAGAGGGTGCTAAAGCTGTATTAAATTACACAATTCCATACTGCGTTGTATGTAAATGTGTTTGAGTGTGTGCTGTACCGTTGAACCATTAAAAGCGATGACAATGTATGAAGTGCGCCCTCTCCGCAAAAAGGCTTTTGAGTATCATCAACAATGAATCCAGACAAAAGCTTATCCACCGGGGCTGACATTATCCTACCAGCAACACAATTTAAATTCCCACATACACACGCTCACTACAATTCTAATATGTGTACATGCATGCATACATTTATCCAATTTTAGATTAGGGTAATGTGAAAATATTAAGTGGTGATAACCGAGATTAATAAAAAATTATCTACAATAGCTTAAAATTGCCGCTGCTCTGAAACTATTGACTTGTTTTTATACCGTCACCCGGAGGCATGAACAACCAGAAAGAAACGTTTAAAGTATCAGGTAACTTGTGGCCAAATGTTTCATAACTTTTTAAGTCGATTGACTTGCCAATTTTTTTAAATTTGTTTTTCCCCTGTAACTGATAACCCTCAATCTGCTGTCACATAATTTTTTGTCCATTTTATTATTTTATAATGCTGAAGTTTTCTTCACAGCCAAATTTCGCACACAATATGATTTTAACTAAATTATTTCCGGGAATAAAAAGAAACTGTTTTTATTGAACTTAATTCTGTGGCCGACCGTGGTGCTGCAGTTAGTACATACGACTATCGTTCGCCTGATCGCAGGTTCATTCCACGATACGGCCACCTATTATTATTTGAGCGGCGGTCACCTCGATGTATCTGATAAACACTGCAGTAAAGTAATCAATAATTCTAGTAAATGCTTCTCAAACCGTGATGTTCGGAATCGGCATCAAATTGTAGATCACCTAAGTGAGTCTGAAAATATGCGTGTAAGGCTCACTGAAATTCAAGGGAATTAGCTTCTTTTTAAAATTAGCGGAAGACATTAAGTTATAATTAAACAGTAATAAATAAACTCAGAAAAGTATAATTTAGCATCTTTTAGTGTGCGCCAATTCACAACATTTATTGATAACAATCTAGTGGCTTATCTCAACCCTCCTGACACTTCGGCAGTTTTTGCGAAGTGCTATCTGCAAGGTCTGTAAGGTCAGGAGACTCAAGTATAGATTGCACTTCAACACATACCAAACAAAGTTTGCTAATTAAATGTTACTGACAGCGCTAGTTATCATTTTAAATGAAATTTAAATGAAAATGAAAGTAGTATTTCTCTATTTCGATTTGTATTTTTTACGACATTTTTCTAAAGTCATAGCAGAAATAAAGTAAATACTTCAACTCAATCTCTAAGAAAATATATTTTTATTCCTTCGTCCGAAGGCAAGAAGATATGAATCAAAAACGGCAAAAATTTACCAGCCAGAAGGAACCGTCCATCTGTCTGGCTGGCTTGTAGGCACGATGTACACCTTTATCAAGCTTCTTGAATATTTGTACAGACTAATAATTCGCCAGATCATAGAATGGGTTATATCGGTCCTCTCATGCTGGTACCTCCTACACAAATTGTATGATATTCCGAACACAACTTTTTTTCTGTAACTCATATATCGATCCTCTCATGCTGGTACCTCCTACATAAATTGTACATATATTATATTCCGAATACAACTTTTTTTCTGTAACTCATAATTTGTAGACTGCAGCGATCTGAATTTTTGCCCATTGTTTCGATTTATAGTTCCATGCGAAGTCTGGAAAAATATGCTCCTCCTGGCACCTACCACATAAGTGAACGATTTTCGAACGTAAAGACTTACCGCTGGCCTTCTGACACACCACTCGGTTTTCCACAGAAGGTGTAAGTCAGTTCACCTGACTAAAATTTCTGTACGAATATTAATTTATTTAAGTGGTTTTATAAATAGTTTGTTTTGATCCATGTATAGGTATATACTTTTGATGTTAATTAATGTCTGATGTACATTAAATACGCACAAGCTAACACCCATTTTAATTTTCAAAGTTTAATTCTTCAATTCAATTCAACTCAATTCAATTTATTTTAAACTTTTACGCAACACATTGGTCTAGTTGATGACTTGACCTCATTTATGAGTTTTCCCTGGAAAGGTAGTGTGTTCTGCTCTTTTGTTCCATGCTATAAAAATTCGAATTTCGAAAAATACTTTTCGATCTTCTTTGTTTATATATCAAAGTAAGCATCTCTTCCTGTTGCACAATTTGTGGAAATTCCGGTCCTTATTTTTATACTTTTCGATGTTTTCTACCCTGCTTATCCTCTAAAATTACGAATTATTAGAATTTTACTTTGAAACTGTTCCTAAGCCTCACTTTTGATGACCTTAACTGCGGCCGTTTGTTGCGTGCAATGATACCAGTTTTTTTTATCGTTTCTTCTCTTTTTACCCCCTAAAAGTACGAGTTTTCTAAAATCTCTTCCGTGTGTACAATTCCCGAATTTCACAACTTTCGTTACGATTGGATATTCCGGTCGATGGCATACATTTTCGTTCCTTTTAATCATTTTCTAAGGTATGAATCAACCAAAGCCTACTTTTATCCCATGGCTAATACCCAGTTTTGGATATTTGATTTGGTGGCATTTCTTTCCGGTTCTACCTCGTGAAAATACGAATTTCCAAAGATATACTTTTATCGCCCACTTACGAAGAGAAATGTATACACTGCAAATCTCAACTGGTACACTTTTGGTAATTTCGAGTTTATAGAGTTCACCCTGTCAGGTCTTATCAAATAAACACACAAATTGGTGCAAATCCAATCGCATTCCCTGCCTGCGATGGTAGGTGAATATAATGTCGTAATCCTCGCCTTTTTGGAGAACTACTGCGTAAATTTCATTACCCTAGTATACACTTTGGAATGGGCGGTGCTTAGTGGGTCATCAGTGAGTTCGTCAACCATATCGCAACAAATTGTATACCGTCGGGAAGGTATACCACTTTGTTTTGCCGCCATTTTGGTAAACATTAGTCTTGATAGTTTATATTTGGCAGTCGTGAAGTAGAGACGTGGCAAATTTATTATGGAAAAATATTCGAAGAACCAACGTGTTTTAATCATTAAAACATTTTATCTAAATCAATCATCGATTACTGTGACGATGAGAAAGTCACGTGAAATTTTTGGGAGAAACAACGTGCCAACAAGACACACTATTTATCGTGTAGTGAATGATTTCAAAGAAAGAGGGTCTGTATCTGATAGGACCAAGCATGGACCACAACGTACTGCAATATCGGCTGAAAACATTACTGCTACTTAATAAAGTGTTCACAACAACCCATCAACCTCAATTCGACTCCGTGCTCAGGAGCTTGGTCTTCAAAGAACAACTTTGGCCCAATTTTGCACAAGGATTTGCATTTGTTTCCATTTAAGATTCAGTTGACACAAGAGCCTATTCTAAAGACCATTCAAACCGCCGTACATATGAAAAAATCATAATGAGTGACGAGGCACATTTTCATTTGAACGGATATGTGATTAAACAGAATAGTCGGTTCTGGGCAATGGAAAATTATTCATCAGTCACCTTTGCATCAATTAAAAGTGGCAGTCTGGTGTGCAATTTGGTCAGGAGAAATCACTGAACCTAACTTCTTTGAAACTGAAAACTGCGTAACCGTAACTGTCAATGGGAAGCGATATCTTGATATGATTGAGAACTTTTTAACGCCACAACTGCATGCTTTGGGTATTTGGCGATTAACATGTGGCACTAACAAGACGGTGCCACATTACTGCGAGACGTCTTTCCACAACAAGTTATTTCAAGAAATGGTGGTGTTGATTGGTCTCCACGGTCGCCTGATCTGACTGCTCCGGACTTCTTCTTGAGGGGATATATGAAAAGCAAGGTTTATGCAAAGAAACCAGAAACGCTTGAGCGACTCAAACAAAATATTCGTAATGAAATTAATGAAACACCGCGCGAAATGTGTGAGAATGTAATGAAAAATGTGCTCAAAAGGGCTCGCATTTATGAGGCTAACAGAGGCGAACATTTATCTGACATTGTATTCTATACATCATTGCCGACATTAAATAAACCATTTATCAATATAAGATCCATTCTTTTTCATTTAATTTAAAATTATAAACAAACAAAGTAGTACTCCTTCCCGACGGAAACCCATTATTATTTTCAAGGTGGTATCGAAACGACTGGCGGAATCAGTCGTTGATTTTATTAGGAATACACCAAAATATTTTGTAGAAATAAAATCAAAAACAGATAACGTTTAGATTCTATATTTATTTAAACAAATTAAAGAAATGAGTTTTGAAAGTTTGTCTGCATTAAGGACTCATTAAGTAAAAATACAAATTACTTTTAGAGATGCTACAGATGTTGCATAATTGTTTCACATTTTAACTAAACTTAAAGTTTGGCACAGGCAACATGAGTTAGTTTGGTTCATGTAGTTTAAAATGTTGTTTTCAAACAATAATGCATATTTAAAATTTACTTAATACTTGCTGAATTTTGTACAATTTGTGGTTTATATATTTAACAAAATAATTACGGAACTATAGGTATACGTACTACGAACTGACACATTCTATGCTATTGCAAACTAGTCAAATTTCCTTGCCACAATTATGTTGTGCTACTTCTATTGTGAGATAAAATTGCAACGTTTTAAATTACATATATAAAGTTTTTCCCTATCAAACATCCTGCTAATAAATAAAATCGCACACGACAACCGATTTCAAAACTTACTTATAATTTGAAAGTGAAATCCACTTCTTGTAAAAATTCTAATTCTGATTTTTGCGTACCTTCATCCGGAGAAGATATGTAATTTGACGGCCAGAAGTGTAACAGTCAAATTAAAGCATTTAAAGTACCAAGAATCTTTAGGCCAAATACGTTTCATGACTTTTAAAGTCGATTGAGTCGATGATCATGGAATCTCTCAACACTTGCCACAACTTAATATCTTGCCAGATCGTAGCCGGGGATATTAAATGAGCTGTATCGGCCAACACCTTCTGGTACTCCCCATACAAATTCCAAGATTTTCAATTTCCTCTCTGTAACTCCTCGTACGTAACCTGCAGTACCCAATGTTTTTGTCCATTCCAATATTTTATAATGTTTGGGAAATTTTGAATAAATCGACAGATTAACCGCACTTCTTCTAGTACTGCTCATGCAAATGATCAATTTAATCCATTTATTTTTAGGTACATATTTTTTATGCAGTTGCATTAAATTTAATAATATTTGATACACATTCAGCCGCTAGTACAGGTGTGTCTCAGAGTGAATATTGTACCGAATTAATTCTGAGAATGCAATGAACGCCATTTCCATACCCAGTCGATTTAAGTCAACAACTCAAATTCAGTCAAACTTGGCACGCTTCCCATACAAATTGGCCAATATTCCACATGCCATTTCTCCCCGTAACTCTCTATTCGCAGATTACAACAACGTGAAGCTTTGTTCATTGTATTGTTTTATAATTCCTGGTACAACTTGAGACAAATCGGTATCTCCCATATGAATCACCAATTTAAACAATTTGTATGGGCGATATTAGAAGGAGTAAACTGATAAAGCCCATTTACAATTGCTGGTTGTGGTCTGGGAAAAATATCAAGCTGTGCCAAATTTTAAGAAATGTCATACAGATTTGCGCAGATGTCCTGTCTAGCGAGAAGTTATGAATGGCGATGCCAAATGTCAAACCGATCCATTGAATAGATCGGTAGAAAATTCCGTAAAAATATAATTCATGTTTTGGATAAAAAAATTAAATTTTGCAAAGTTTTCAAATAGTTCTATTTTGTAAACGACCTCAAGCGAAATATTTTACTATTTTTTTTTTCAAACAAGCTCGGCCTTCACAAACTTTCGCCCAGCTTTAAAAATAAGTCAGTTTTCCTTCGCCAAAATAAAAAAAAATTACCAAAGGAAATAAACAAAAATTCTAGTGTGTTTATGTCCCAAGAAATAAGAGATAACCAAAAATTCTAGTGTGTTTATGTCCCAAGAAATAAGAGATAACCTGCATAAGTTAGCAAGTCGTCGTATGACACTAATTGTATTACAATATTCCCAACCAATGCAAAAATTTCTTCTTGAAACGACGAATAAATATTAGCGAGGTATCCCTAGTTGCAATTGGATCGTCTCCATTTCGGTTATCTCTGTAGTAAATATCGACAAATTCGATTAGGAATGTCATATCAATCTTTTTTTTTTTTTGCTCTTTTTGGTGAAACTTTCATAAAGTCCAGGTTGTTGTTGCCAAACCTGACACAAAGATCGATCGGTGGCTTAGAAACCGTTTACCTTGAAAAATATTATACATATAAATAAAACGAAAGAGTGAAGAAAAAAATTAAACCCCCAAAGCTGCCGACCCACCTATAACAACCGGGTTTCTTACAGACGCCAGGATGTTTATATGGCGTTTGATGGAAGATATGCCTGTAATCCAATGAGTATGCGCGTGAAATATGGTGCTATTGTAGGCGAGAGGAAACACAATGCCAAAAGCACACATAATCACACACACAGGAGGCCGGACATCGCATAACTAACCTAACATAGTCACAGCCTATTAGAATAAACTATTAATTACTACAACACCTACATGTTTCTTATTAGACATTCACTGGCAATTGCAGCTAAACTTCTGGCCCTAGCAAAAATGGATGCAGCGTACATGGCAACGCTGCAGCCAATTGTAAATCGTGTTGTGAGGAAAAACTTTAGAAAAAAGTGAGGAAGACAGACATATTTGAAATGCAAGAAACGGTTACGAAAAGTTCGTAGGATGACTGCACACAAAGTTGCAGGGTAGAAGCGGAAGTCAACAGTTCTATCAAAAGGTAACAAATAAAGAGTATGGTACGGAGCTCTCCTCCTGTGCGGATGATGAATGCTGCAAATATGGAGAGATTGCTTGCAAAAGCAGCTAGTTTCGAAAAGAAACATTAGTGATGCAATCATGATAATTCAAAACGACACAGCAGTTGGTGTTGATGGGCTTCACTCGGTTCAATTTAAGAGCGTATGTAATGAGCCTTAGGCTATATTTATGCATGTATACTTGATGACTGGAATCCAAGACTATTATACAGTGCATTTAGAAATGATGATCGTGGCATAAAATTAATTTGGTTTGGATCTTCTCAGTGCTTCTTTAAACCTTATAAATTCACAAGGTATTAATAGTGGAACAAATTCTGAAGAAAACAGTATAAAACCAAATCAAAACCGATCATATTTTTGTCTAAAAAGCTGACTTCGACTGGCTGACTCAACAAAAATTATTTGAAGGCAAGTTGGCACTGACCGATGCGGAATGTTAATTGAAAATGAAAAAAAAAAATCGTCAAACGAGGCCATAGATAAGTCTGCATAACGTACATACAGAGATAATAATGACAAGCACATCCAGCATGTGTATGTGGCTGATATTGATATTGAGTAGCCAGCAAAAAATGGATTTAGCTGTAAAGAAGGACAACTCACTTGGAACGTTGCGTGGACGTAGACACTTATATCTCTTGCGTCATTGAAATAAATGATGTTGGCAAAGAAATTTGGAGAAGAGTATTGCTTGCAATAAGATGCTTTTATGGACTGAACTAGTTGGTGGCAACAACCAACAAAAATCAGTTGTAACAGTTATATTTCTACATAATTTACAGTTGTATAATACAGAATCCTGATTTATGGCACAAGCTTGTGAATCTGTTCCGGGAATCTTGAAGATGAAAATATTTAGTAAAATATGTAATAGAGTTCAGCAGTGTGGAAATTATGCGCTCTTTGAACTATATCTTGATTGGGGTAGGTTAAGTTCAGCAAAAAAAAAAGTCAATAATGAGTACTTTCTTGATAATGTTTAACATTCTTTGTTTCCATAATATAAATAATTTTATAACACTGAAAAGCAATGTTGAATATCCAAAATAAGCGACAATATTGAACCCCTTTTACTATTACAAAACCTACAATAAATAGAAAAATTTCAGTAGCATATGGTTTATAATAGTTTTGTGGATAATGTATATGAATGGGGTTCTAAATACGTATATGTTACAGGTACACTAAATCAGTTTCCATTATTTCATTAAATGAAGGCGGCTCAATGAAAGTAATTACAGTTTTTTTTTCAAGTTCCAAGCTTATTAAATCTTGGCATTATCTATCAGAAGTGTGTAAAATAGTGATAAATTTGTTGCAAACATTGAGACGTTTACGTATCATTTATGTATAATTTGGATAAACAAATAATCTTCAAATATCTCTGTCAGTAAGCACTTCGAATAATTTATGTCATTCGCAGTTTTTATTCGTTTTTTTCCATGTAAAAACCTATGTAATTTAAACTACAAATACCTAACCATCCTTTACATCTTATGCTCAAACAGATTTCTTTTTAAATTGCAAGCAACCCTAAAAGTAGTTATGTCAACCATAAATGCATTACCATTCTTAATGTAGCAATATTTATCAGCTACGCTGTATATGTTATACTCAAACAGATTAATTTATTTATATTTTTCAACAGGGAGGGTTAAAACAATTTCGTTTAGAATTACAGGCAACCCCAACAGTAACCATTTGAGCCATAAATACTTTACCACAATCCTCAATTCACATACTCCCAACGTGTGGCACTTGAAATGTTCATTTCAGACACAGCCGTTGTCTTAGGAGTCTGCTCGATCCTTCCTCTTTAGAACAAGGACATTAGTAGCGTTTGCAAAGCGATTCTATGTATTATAAACAACATAGATTGATTGCATTTTACACCGGTATGGCAAAAAAGTTAAAAGTTAAAAGTTATTCGCTGTTTAAAGTACTGTCAATAGTTACTGCTTCGAATGATATAAAACGCAAGATGGTACAATTCATTGATTTGAAGTAATTCCAGTGATACAAAAAACACTGCAAACCCTAAATATCATGTGAAATTTCACTCGGCGTGTGAGATTTCGACTAGAGTGCAAAGATCGTCAACAATGAAGGACACAACCGTCAACAATGGCAACGATAATAACAATGGATGAAATGAAAACGTAGAAGACGGCGTAGAGGAGGAAATGCAAATACAAGGAGACATTTCAAATAGACTTATTCATGAAATCTGACATCAATTGATGTGTGACGAACTCCTATGCCAGAAAACCGTAAAGAACAACAGAATCGTCACCATTGCCATCATCACCAACGCAAACGTCAGCATCAAGAACAGGAACATCTGGCTGACACTGAGTAATGTTAGGTTTTCGCTATTGCGAGTAGTGACTCTAAACCTTATAATGACTTCATGGCTTTGAATAAAGATGACTGCTGACGATAAAAATTGTCATTCTTAATGACGCAATCCAATTTAATGAAGACAGCGTATTCAGCGTACGCTAGGCCATCACACCAAGGGAGCCAGTGGCGTCAGTAAATCATACGAGTACCTTTATGGCAAGACAAAGGTGAAGATATAAAACAGTTTTAAGGAATGAGCAGAGGTCTTGCTTCTGTATGAATATCTATACTGTAACAAGATGTTTACTGGTAAAAGCATATGCCATTCAATTACAATTCCTCTTACATACTGAAACATATACTGTACACAAGTTCATATGTATAAATGTTCGCAAGTTGCCCAGTTGTTTGGAATATGATATACAAAGAGGGAAAAGATGATTTCTAAAATATGCCTTGTATAATTATCATCATCTGTGTCGGCTGAAGAGGAAGTATATTTATGGTTAACAACGAGACCACGGGGGAAATACATCAATGACATTCGGATACAATGACATGTTGAGGAGGTGCCTTACAAATCAGATGTTGCATATGAAACCATTTGCAATTTAAATACAACAAATAAATGAGGTGCACACCTAAATACATTGGGAACGAATGTTAATGAAACGACTACAAATGCATAAAACAATATTTACTAGTTGCCTCAAATGTTAACCACATGTATAGAGTTGAGATAAAAAGTATTTTATAGTATAAGAATTGTGATGACATTTTTCATGAAAAATTAATCAGGCGTACTGCATTTGATTGCTGTTGAAATGATGTTGTTCAACGTGGTATATCGTTTATAATCCCTTAAGCATTCCGCTTGTAGCCCTTTATAATTCACAATACACGCTGTTATTTTGTTGACTTAATGTGGATTCTGATAAAATATGTTGACATGTTTTAAAAACCTTAAAAAATATGCGAAATTTAATATATAGTTTGCTGGTGAGTTGTTATTTCGTTATTATTTTGCAAGAAACCATTACAAATTTTGTTATTATTCAGTTATTTGTTTCAAACTATGTTTGATACTCTTAAATATATATACAATATTTTCGATGGATGTCTTTGCAAAAATGCAAATGTGGACCAAATAAATTTAGTGGATTACAACATTTTAACTTTACATTCAATGAGTTTTATGCCGGAAATATATGTATACTATTATATGCCCATTGCTCATTTATGTGGTAATATTTCATTTTAAACACGTTTTTACGCGTTCTTTGCTTGTTAAACGATCCATATTCGTAAATGGCAAACCTTTCAATTATTAAATAACACATCAGATGATAGGTATTTCGCATCCGACAGCCTTGCCAGACCGGCGATTTTGATACCACTAAATGGATAACCAAGTATATACGAGTACATACATTTTTTAATTTTTTAAAGGAAAGATCGTATTTTTCAGCTGTAGCCCACAGATGTGCACAAATAAATATGGTTTCTTGTTGCATCTGCCAAGGCTAACCCAAGTATCACAATTTTATTTATTAAAAAGATAAAGATATTTATTTGAAACAAGCCTGCCCAAACCACTCAATACACTACATACTTTAAAATGTTAAGTTGTGCAAAAGGAAACATTCCACAGTTCATCAAGCAATTGCTCATATCATATCATAATCAATGTAATATGCAATGCGTTTTTAGCATTCTATGATAATCCTTTGAAAGTTTAGATCTTGTCTAGTTTACAAATCTATTACTGGCGTTATAAATTATATAGCAACTGATTTAGTGAGCAAATTTGTATCTTGTATTTGAAATTTATTCTACTAGTTTTATGTACTTACGCAAATATATGGCATCATTTCAAACTTACCTAGAATAGAAAAAACAATATTGGATAAGTTATTTTATTATTACAATATTTTTTAATGGCGAAAAGTAAAGCTGAACTGGTTAACAAAAACTATGGTCCTCATTTCAGTGAAAATGTAGATACAGGGTAATTGGTGAATAATATTACATTATGAAACACAAATAACATTCTTGATTCAAATAAATTATTTTCCCTTATTCTTTTGAAAAATAATATGGGTTTAATAAAATTTTTTAATGGCTTGTAAAAATAATCGAGTTCAAGCGACCAATATGCACGTGAAATCCTTACTCATTACCGCCAGAATTGCAGTCGCATCTGAAACTAGGTAAAATTTTATTTTAGGAGGCATATATACAATAATTTATTATACCTACGGCTGAAGACAAGAAGGTATATACGATTTGTTGCGGCAAAAATGTAACATCTAGGTTGAGGTGATTATTATTTACCAAGTATATTTTGAGACTTGTTCCATAACTTTAGTTTCACTACTTTTTAAACCTATTTCTTTTTTCTGGCTGGATAGTATAGTATAAACATACATACTATGTTTTATGAAGTTTCTTAGAGCTTTGCCAAATAGATAGTGATTTTGCGTTGCTTCAGGGTCTCCTGAAGGTAATGCAGGAGGTGTCCTACATAGGCCTCACTTCTAACCGGGATGAAGCTCACTTCATACCAAGTGACTTCCCATGTGTGATGGCACACCATGAGTAAGGCCTTACGGCGAGATTCATGTAAATAACCGCAATTTATTGATTGATTGACTGACCCAATCTAGTACACTCCATATGAATGGGGCGATTTTCCAAAATACTATTTGTTCCCTTTAATACTTTATTTATAGATTGCTTTAATACAATTTGTTTTCTTTTTTATTGAAAATAACGCTTTATTAAGCTTTCCTAATCGACAGTTTATCAGGTTCATACCTTTCATTCAGTTGCAGTAAATTCAATCAAACTTGCCGTACGTCAGCCGTCTGCTGAAAGAGAGCCTGATAGTAGTTACGGATCATAATCTTGCTCCTCTTTTGGTAAATCAAATTGAAAAATGTTTCCGAAATGCAAGCTTTTCTCTGTAATTTCTTATTAGTAATCTTCAGTAACCTGTAGTTTTGTTCATTATATTCAATATACTGGTTTATAAAAAACAAATTTCCTTGCATCTCATGAATGATATATGGGAGAACTTCTTACATTCAATGAACTTACACACATTTGTTTTTAGACTCACTCAACGGTACGTACATCGAGCCGCGGTCAAACGCAAGTTCATACATGATTAAAATTGACGGACTAAATTTAGTCAAATTTGGCACACGTTTGACACACGTTGAGCACAAACATTTGTAAGAATGAATGCCGAGGCACTCCTTTTCTTGCACATCCATATAAATTAGTCGTTGTGTTTTTTATTTTTATTTTTATTTTTATATCCTTACTAGAGGATATGAAGAAAAATGTAAAATAATTGAAAATGTAATGTAAATGAAAAGTTCAAAGTAGCAAGTATTTGTAGACCAAGTTAGAGTTTCGAAATGAAAATTAAAGCGTTCTTGTGCCCCTTCTGGCACCTCCTACACAATTTGTCCAATCTTTCAAAATTAAATTTTACATCAAGAATTTTTGATAAGCTGCAGTAGCTTAGAGTTTTGTTCAATATATTGATTTCTCTGTATACTTCGCTAAAAATGGATCAAGTAACCACGTCCTTCTGGTGTCTCACTTATAAATAGGTGATTTACCAACAAACGCTTTGCTTTGATATTTTTCAGGCAGATGTACAGAAATTTTTAGTATTTTCACATTTTTTTTTTTTTTTTTTTGAAGCCACAAATGCAAATTTATCGAATTATTGAAATTGTATACCTTTTAGAGTTTATTAATTTGAACATTTGTTAAAATTATTGCACTATGACGATTGTTAAATTTGAAAAAAGCGCCGGATAATCATACTTCTTTCGGTACCTTCCAGACAAATTAGCCAAATTAACTCACATGCTCCTAGGTTCATGTCATTTATTCAATTGCACAAAATTCATTATGAAATATCAGGCCTTTAGAAAAATTGGTTCTTCGAATGAAAGCAGAATGCGTTCATATCATTTGTTCAATAGAACTTAATTCGAAAAAACTTAGCATGTATCCGGTTTGAATTATTTCTGCGAATCAAAGTGGTCCAAATTCTTGAAAGTACTTTAGTACTTTCCTCAAAATTGTCACCGTTACTTTGACGTTATTGAACACTTCCGTGATTGGAATCATGAAGTTGTTCTAGGACGCTTAATTTCACCTAACAGATTTATACGCTTTTTCTATTATAGACCAGAGAGATAGTTTGACATCTTTTACATGCAAATTTTATGAAAATATGCGTTGTACTGAATTTCACATTGAGGTGTTGAACTCATATAAGATATATAAGTTTGCTGAAGCAATTTTTCTTTTTTGCCAAGTAAGTTTCAAGGTATAAGTTTCAAGTCAAAATTTTATGGAATTGTAAGAAATATTTTGGGGGTTTTCACCACGTTTTACTTGCATTTTGTCATTTTGTGTATTCATATCATTTTGTAACTTTCAGTTTACTCACAATGCACATTCAGTGCATTTATTTTTCACAACTGTATTCACTACCTGGTAGATTTATTAAATTAAGGTGATTTTAGAAACACTATTTTTTGAAACGTTGATAAATAATACATGTAATATATGCCATATTGTAATGTGCTAAAATGAAAATATATTCAGACATATTATACGTTCCAATATGGTTTCAATATATAACTAAAAGAAACATTTAAGATAGGAATGAAATCTGACCAAATTAAAAACATTTCGTAACAACTAAACTCGAGCTACAAACTTAAGTAAGAAACTCCGGAAAAGAAAAAGCTAATGCAGAAAAAATTCTAGTGATCATCATATTAAGAAGAACTGTATCCAAGCAAATGAATCACAAAAGGGACCCGAAAAGGCGTATCATTTTTTAATTTCCAGTTTAGACAATGGATATCTACTATATATTTGTTAGGATAACTGTCACATTACTTTAGGTGAAGACAAACAAAGTAGACTTTGACATAGACATTTTTGTTTAAAATCTACTTACAGTTGATATATTTCAAGAAATCAGTTTCAATAATTTTCATTTTCTGCAGATGTAAAGATTTCTTCCTGCTCTACTTGAAAACCACTTTTATCATATACGAGTATTTCTCATTACTCAATGTAAAAGTGTATAATTTGTCAATTGGAACATAGTAAGCCTCCAAAATCACCAGATTAATTCCAGTCATTAATTCCTTCTATTTGAATGTGCTTCTGCTTTAAGGCGCAATATACACATGTAAATCGTTTCCTCAAACATTGGTAGCATTTAGTTTGAGCGGGCCCATGGAGAGTATCTTAGGTTAGCGAATTCATTTCTCTAGAGTATATTCCTCTTTATTTGATATATGACCATACGTAAACACACACTGATATCTGTTTTTATGTATTGGTTGTATGGGTTGCTGCCTGAATATTACATACAATTATGCAATATCAAAATTGAGTTGCATTCCTAATGTTCCAAGATCGACCTACAATTTACTCATCTTTGAAGGGCTCTATATGATGATTTCAATAAGAATCCTACTAGGAGAGAGGTGGACGAGTGTAAGACATTGAAAAAAACTAGGACACATTACACAATCCGATGTTAATTTTGGATTGTCATCACATCACATCAACATTTGGAAAATTAAATATAAAATATAGGACAAGCATTGAAATTTATTTGATGTTGTGAACCCACTTTGAATATACTCGTACAGGATATTGTTACAAATCTTGTAATGTTTTTTGTTGTCAGCTCTAGGTCATAAAACATCAGTAAGACACGTTTTGTGATAGTAAAATGGGTAGCCAATGTGATAAATTTTGATTTGTTGCACTATTATTATTCATTTTCCTGGGTGTTACTGTTACTACAAGAAGTTCAAAATATAAATATAAACACTAGCCGACCCGGCAAACGTTGCTTTGTCTTCAAATTGTATTTTTATTGGAATGTTTCATTAGCAGGAACAGAAATAATTGCTTTTTAATTTATGGTTTGTATAGGAGGTACCACTCCCCTTTGTCCAATCCCGCCCATATTTGCAGCAGCACTTAAGATATGTACAACAAACCGATGTACTAAATTTTGTTCAAATACCGTAAACAGGAGCAGAAATATTGGATATTTAATTTATGGTTTATATGGGAGGTACCACGCCCCATTGTTCAATCCCGCCCACATTTGCAGCAGCACTTAAGATATATACACCAAACCGATGTACCAAATTTTGTTCAAATACCGTAAGCAGGAGCAGAAATAATTGATTTTTAATTTTTTGTTTGTATGGGAGGTACCACGCCCCTTTGTCCAATCCCACCCATATTTGTTACAGCACTGGAAACATTTACTACAAACATTTAAAAAAAGAATTAGCCAAATCGGTGTAGCCGTTTTACAATTTTAGATAAATCGAAAAAAGTGGGCGTAGTAAATTTTTCTTTCCATAAAAACCTAAGTTGGACTACGACGAACGCGGCTGGACCGCGTTCTCAACTGATGTCCTTACGAACGAACGGCATTTGATTTTTATTTATATGGATTTGGAGTTATTTTAAAAATCTATTTTTTGAAACGCCTATTAAACTATATTTATTTTGGACATGAATGTAGTTTTTGAGATGTTGCACGTTTTCGATATATCTATTAAATATATGTCACAGCCAGTTAAACATTCTCAATTTAAACACTGTTACAAAGCCGACCAAAATCAACAATTTTCAAACACACACTTTGAAAACTATGCTCTTTATACAAATATCGAAAACATCAGTTTATGAAATCATGTCCTCGTTAGGAAATTGCAGGCAATAGTCAATGTCTCCATTTTGTAGATATGATCATCTGAATACGGAATAGGTCACGAACAATTTACAATTATTTTTATGAATTTTAAATTTTATAAAGCTATTTTATAAACATTTTTGTAATTTTGCTGAAACCGATAAACCGAAGCGAAATAAAATAGCGGTTTTGAAAAATCCGGTTGGTTAGTTTTTGAACGTTCTAGTAAATAAATATGTCTGTCCTCCTACCTGTATATATGATTTTGTATATGTACATGTTATAGGTTGCGATTAAACGTTGCAGGTGCTTTTTGAGCCAAGGTGCCGCTAAACGAGGTTGCTTGTCAATGATGCTGTAAAAAGCACACTGCAGTACTCATATTGTCTCGGGAACCATGTTTTACATGTGAGCTTCTATGCGAATAGAAACTAAATAGCCGAAAATCATCCCAGACATCGAAAAAACAATCAACCAAAATGTCAGCACAGTCCAATGGATAACGTAGAAGCTGATATCTAGAGCAGATACACAGATATTGTACATGCCTGTTACAGTCTCCTGCACCATTTGTTCGATTATGATGAAAAACATGCAGATATTTTCTTGGCTGTCTGAGATGATTCTGATCAATTGTCGGTGTGTTCAAAAATAGAATGTGTGCAACCTCATTGAAAGTGCGGAGTCGTGCCATTTCATATTCATGATGTAAGCAAATTGCACATGAGTCGCACATTTTTCATGTTCGGGGCAATATAAGCAATTATAAACATGTAGAGGGTGAAGCGCGAATCATAGTACAAATACAAAAGATTATAACGTAAAAACAGATATTTAAAGACGTTGAACTACCCTGAACTACGCCGAAGACGTATCCGTTTTAACAGCATTTGTTTCCAGCAAGATGGAGCAACTGCACACATATTCAGACCGATTATGGCGGAGCTTCAACCAAAATTCTCAAACTAATTAGTATCCAGAAACTCCATTCTCCGCAGACCCCAAGGTCACCTGACCTGACTGCACCAGACTTTTTTATGAGGTTATGTCCAGTAAGGGGTGTACAAAACGAAACCAAAGAATTTGACTGAATTGAAGCAATCCATTAAAACAATAATTGAAGCGATTCCGACTTCAACCCTTCAGACAGCAATGAATAATTTTCTGATCAAGTGTTGCATATGCGTAATTGAGCATATAGGTTATTTATTTAGCGCACTTGGTGCGCCACCCTATATATATCAACAAGCTCACTCGCTCGCCTATGTGATTGTTTTGACTTAGTTTCTTGCAACCACACGTCAGTGTGGTTTATTTTTTATGTTTTCCTATCAACGCCTGGCGAAAATATGCGGTTTTATGCTTGTCTAAAGCGGAAATTAGGGAGCGAACTGTGGCAATGTTTTCTCCCACACAGAAAAATACAGTCTAGAAGTTTCCCGACAGCCATTTACCGCCTAGAGCAGAACATATCATCAGAGTAATTATTTTCTTTTTTTAATTTCAAGCGAAATAACATCATTGAATTATGAAAAATAAGCAGTGCAGCCAATTTGATTTGCGCTGTAGAATCAAAAGAACAGTTTGTGTATCATAACTGCAGTAAACCTTTATGAAACTTCTTAAAACTTGTCACAACTTATTATTTTGCTGGATCGTGGAGGCTGTAGAGATTGCAAATTATCTATATCAATCCGATCCGTCTGGTACCTCCCACACAAATTTTCCGAAATTGAATTTGTTTTCTGTAACTCATAATCTGCAAGTTTTTCCATCGAATTGGTTTGTTCTCAGGTTCATATTTCTGCAGCAGTACTATGGAAGTTAATCAAATTTGGTAGGAGTCATTTGTTTGATAAAATTAGATCTGGATATGAAATGGTTGGCATTGCCCCATGGCTTCAGTGGCTCCAATACGAATGTCCGATTTAATATATACATTATTAGGTTTATAGGTATATTTTATGCAAATTTAATTAAATTTGAAATACCTAACATGACTAATAAACTTAGTTTTGAGAATGAAAATGGATGATATTGCCGTACCACTTTCTATCGATTTGTTGAATTTTCATTATGCTCTTACAATCTCTGTCTTTCTGGTATCTTCTCCATAAACTACCTT
>JAHXMU010000395.1:2025060-2078299 GCA_019455685.1 Philornis downsi
TATATATTTTATATATATTATATATATTTTTTTATATATATATATATTTATATATTTATATATATATATATTTTTTTTTTATATATTTTTGTTATATAGGTATATTACCTAAGTTATGACTGCGTACGAGACAGAAACGAAAAGCAATTGCTACTTCTCAGTTGAAGAAATCTTCTTTTAAGCCATTGATATTTTCTAAACTGAATATAAAAATTTGAACGTTTACAGTTTCTTAATTAAATTTTTGTATAGGGCATAAATGAATTCCAAACTTATAGAATAGATAGTCATTGCTGGTGTAAAATATACTGTGCGTCACAAATGTATTATTTGCCACTTGAGACAGTTATATTTTATTAAAGCGCGCTGTAAACTTTTATATAAATTCCCAGGTAAATTTCAGTCAGATGAACTAACTTACATATGGTTTCCACCGTTCTTCTGTGTTGCTGCAAACAATTCTCGGGATTATAACACAATATAAAAAGCAAAAATTACAACTTTCTGAATTCCACCCCTTTCGAAAATATAGAAGGAACACCGATCTATGCTATGTCGGCCAATTTGTACGTGTGGTATCCTAAGGAGCGTGGAAATTCAATCTACAGAGCTCGGCTCAATCGCATTAATTGAAGTCGGTCGCAATCTCCAGTGATGGTTTCGCTTGGCTTCAACACCTAGTAATAAATAACACCGGCCTGGTCCCACCAAATACAGAGCATAACTTTCGCAGCGTGAATATTCGGAGGAGGCAATGACGTAGGAGCATGACCGGGCAGCCCCCATGACTTTCTTTTCTTTAGTTTGCTGTAATGAATCCATTTTTCATCGAACGTTACAATACAATGAAGAAAACCCTTCCTTTTTTGACGCTAAAATAGAAAAATGACGCTCAACGTCCTTTGACTTCAACTCATAAGGAACCCAAGTTCCTTGCTTTCGAATCATTCCCAACGCATGTAATCGCTTGGAACTGGCTTGGCAAGTAACTCTTCATCCCCATCAAGCAATGCCGTCAATTCAGTGCCTTTGAACCGTCTCTAAGGCGACTTAACCAATCTCGACACGTTGTTTCATCTAAAGCTGCATCTCCGTAAACGTTTTGAAGCTCTCGATGAGCTTCCGCCCGCCGTTTTCTTCGGTTATTTGACATAAAATCATACATACACAATCAAAAGAATCTGACGTCGAGGCCGTACATTTACCATATGCCTAAGCTTGGCTCATGACGTTTGGGTTATGGCAGAGTCGACTGGTAATAAGAGCTGACGCCATCTATTGACAAACAAGGGGGAGCTTAGGTGCGCACCTAATATAATAATTGACGAAAATTTAAGTAACTTCAAGGTACGAATTATGAATTACGGTGGTAAATCTAATTTCGACAAATCGGTCAAGTTGATTGCAACGTCGCTCACTTTCGTTTCCAGAACTTGAATGCAAATTTGGTAGAATTGGGTACAATCGATTGGAAGAGGCGGAGGTAAGAATATATGGGCTAAGACTATAATTTGTATAGGAGGTTATTCGATATTGTAAAACAATGTAAGAACAAAAATATAGATTACTACAGCCAAGTACCTGCTTTTCGCTGAACCATGACCCAAAGAATATATGTGCAAAATTGGTCATTTGTATGGGAGAAGCCAGAAAGGGTGGAGTTAATCAGTCGATTTTTTTAAATTTCACGTGGAATTGTGATACAATGCAACTGAAAAAATGTTCGGTAGTCCCATATTACGGAAGAGGATTTACAGCGAAGAATTAGAATTTCGGAAAGACCTTCTATTATTTACAATTCCCGGATACGATCTGGAAAAATATTGAAAGGAATCCCATTAAGATTTACAGTTATCGCGTCCACCAGCAAACCAGCCAACTTCCCAGGCCGACAGCCAGACAGACATCGCTTTATCAACTGAAAAAATCATGGCATGGATTTCGTCAAGAGAGACGAGATCCTCCTTCTGGGAGTTAAATTTTTGCCACTCCTTCCACCGGCTGATGGCAAATAAATTGTGATGTTTCAATATTAACTAGTTAATTAAGCAAAAAAAAAAAGAGAAAAAAAAAACAGTACAGAAGTTTGAGTCAGATAAACTGACCTTCTTATAAATATCTTCACTCAACTCCGTTGGTGCAAAATGCGCAGAATGCCAGAAGTGGCGCAGTGAATCAATGTGGCGCAGGAATACACACAATTTTCATTCGCAAAGCTGGGATACAAATTTAATGCTTGTTCAACTATGCAGAATTTAATAATATAGAATGAAAAATGTGAACCGAGGAAAATAGGGGTTAAATTACGTAATTTTTGTACATTTAACAAAATATTATAATTTAATTCAATCATCAACCGTTATCGATCTCAAAGCTAAGTTTATCAAGCTCAAGATGTATGACAAAATGTGTCTGATATGCAACTGCTTGAAATATGTGAAACTAAAAATATATGGATTAAATTGGTTAATCGGTCAATCAAACTTTAGTAAACATTGCAGAGGTAAAACAGTCCATTTTTCTTCTCAGATCATACTTTAGAAACCCCTTAAAATGTGTCAAATTTTGCTATAGTTCGTGCTGCTGACGAATTGATATGAAAATAAGTATACAGAGGCAATCAGAAACGTCATGTTTAATTGGTCAATCTTTCCGAATTCTGCGAAATATTATAGAGTAACACAATAGGCAACAATTTTTGGGTTGCTACAGTTACCGTATAGGAGTACAGAAGAAAAACTGAATTTCGGAAGATCGGCTAACATTTGTGAGAGGTACCAAAAAGAATTTATCGACATAGCCCAGCTTTAAAAAAGTTTCATAAAGTTTTAAAGCAGTTATGGTATCTAACAGCCAGACAGGCGGACACCGCTCAATCGGCTTAAAAAGTCATGAAACACATTTCGTCAAAAGGCTATTTGTACTTTATACATTTTCTTCTGTAAGTTACATTTTTGCCGTATCAAATGATAGGTACCTTTATTCGTTCAGGTATTGGCATAACTATTATGAAATATTAAATCTGAGCACATTGCTTTTGATAAAGTAATGCATCTATGGGAGCTCTGCTTTTGCTATATTCCTTTTCTTGTTCATTTCATCTATTATTTGTTTTTTATAGTTGACTACATTGTAGTTGCCTACATGGCTAGGACAGTAAGTTAAAACCAAATTTGTCATGCCGCTTAGGTAAGCATTGTTTTTGATTTGAAACAATAAAGTTATTAGTACTCTGACTGATCAACGTTCCGTTCATGACAGGATGTTTTTGCGTACTTTATAACTTGGCATTTTTTTAAATGAACTATTTATTAGCAAGGTATTATGTGAAACATGCGATTTTCCCACATTATTATTTATTATGATCATAGAATAAAAGGCACAGCATATGCAGTAAGAAGTCTTCACTTCGAAATAAAAGTATCAAGGAAATAAAACTACTTATGCAGAGCAGAAGAAAAACTTCTTTACTACTACACCATATTAAGGTCAATATTGTATTTATAAACAATACTATCTGTAAAAAAAATCTTTAGACAATAATGGAAGAACCTAATCACTATACAATGACGTCAATAGTAAACTGAAGTCGGAATAATTCCCTGATAGCAAAACGATAAAATAATTGTCATGCTTGAATAAAATATTCTAGACGAAAATGTATACAACACATGCCACAAAGAATTCACCATACTGTTAATCTTATAATAATCACATAGTCGTATTACACACATAGTATTATGACATAGTACAGGGTGGCGCAATAGAACGTGCATATTGCATCATCTTTTTTTGCGGGGTAGAAAAGGCGGGGCGGGGGGCGCCAACATCGTTGGGGTGGCGGGCTCATGAAGTTTTAGTTGCTATGAATCACTTCGACGGGAAGCGTCGCTCATTTTGTGTGCGCGCATTTTACGAGAACTCTCGTTCATATATTGCTACTAGGCGACTATATTGTGCTGAATATGGACTACGGCGAATTAGAGAAGCTCCGAGTGCTAATTTAATTAAAATATGGCTAAAGCGTTTTGAAAAGACCGGTTCAACATTTAAACCACAAGCAAATGGTCAGTACGAGGAAATCGACAAATGTCGACTCGCAAGAGATCGTCTGTCTTACAATTAGAGATGGCAAAAAAAAAAAAAATTAATCGATTAATTAATCATATGATTAATTGCAGAAGTAAAATAATTGATTGCAATTAATACGAATTAATCGATTAATTGTCGATTAATTGCCGATTTATAAAAAAAAATTAATAATTAAAAGCAATTTACTTGAAAAATTGTTATTTTTTATTCAGCCATGTTTGTAAAAATAATAATTTTGATAACCTATTAGTTGTTAGTGTTGTTAGTTATTAGTTGTTGTCCTTTTTAATGTTGCGGTAGATCCAGCCATGGAAAACAACCGTTCCGCAGGCACTGATGATCCAATCAAGTGGCAATAATTTTGAGAGACTTCATAGAGCTTGGGATAAACTGTTTTCATGTCATCCCTAGCATCTACTACGTTTGATTTAAGTGGAAAAACTTGGGAGTTTAAATAAAAAGTGAGCTCGTCTTGAGGTTGTACGTCGTCACATGCTTTTTTTTTTTGTGCGCGAGAGTTTTGTGTGGAGCCCAGAAATCAAAATCATGTTCTGATTCAACCGATGACTCACTTGCTGTTTCCATATTGGCATCTTTTTCGGTTATTTCAGCACGAATATATCTTAAGACCGACGACAAGGGCAATGAATCCTTAATATTAACACTTTTCCAAGATAGTGGATGCAGCTAAGAGGAAAGACTGTTCTATGGTCGCAAATCTTTTATCAATCACCCACCAAATAGACGCAAGCAAAAAGTCATAGTATAAACATATCGTAACTTACGAAGAGTGAGCAAAAAAGAATTTCATGACTTTGATCTGCGAAAAAGTCACAATGCAAAGTGGCACTAACAAGAATGTTAGTGATGTAAGAGAGAACAAAGAAACAATGCTGCCAAGCACAGATAAAAACCTGTGCTCGAAATAAAAAAATTGAAAAAAAAAAATTAATAAAATACCAAAAGTATTAAAAAAATACCGATTATTTTGCCAATTAATCGATTAAAATTGCAATTAATTGAAAGCAAGTCTACGATACAATTAAATCATTAATTGGCCAAAATTAATCGATTAATTTAATCTTTGCGATTAATCTTACCATCTCTACTTACAATTAACGCGACGAAGTTTGCAACGAATTTTAACATTGGATCTTAACCTGCATCAATATAAGATGCAATTAACACAATAATTGAAAGAGTCTGACTTCATAGAAAGGCTCGCATTTGCTAATGAAATGTTTAATCGATTTTCCAATTTTGACAATATTCTTTTCTCTGACGAGGCTCATTTCCTTATGAATGGGTTCGTAAACCGTCAAAATTCTCGTTACTGGAGCAGTGAAAATCCCAAAATCAAACACCAGAAACCATTGCATAGTTCTAAAGTGACAGTATGGGCAGCAATCTCTGGCAGAGGAATAATTGGTGCTTTTTCCTTCGAAAATGCGCTGGGCCAAAACGTCACGGTTAATACGGAACGCTATGTTGAGATGTTGGACGGATTTTTGGCTCCAGAAATTGAAAGTTCAAGAATAGTGAATTTCAGAACTTGGTTCCAACAAGATGGTGCTCTCTGTCACACATCAAATGACTCCATGACGGTGGTGAAGCAGATGTTCCCTGGCAGACTGATTTCGAAAAGAGGTGATATCCCATGACCCCCACGTAGTCCAGACTTGACGCCTCTTGACTTTTTTTTGTGAGGATACCTCAAACACAAAGTCTACAGTAATAATCCAAGAAACATCGTTCAACTCAAGGAGAATATCCGTGGTGAAATGGCAGCCATTACACCAGTACTACTGCAGAAAGTTTTCAATAATTTTCGTTTGCGGTTAGTGGAGTGCCGTTATAGAGAGGGTCACCATTTAGATGATGTTATTTTTAAAAATAAACTCCATTTATTACTCTACAATGCCTTAGATTTATTTTAACCATACCTTTTGCATTTATTTTTAATCTATTTTTTAAATATGTACGTTCTATTGCGCCACCCTGTATTATTATTGTCATAATGCCGTCTTATTACAAAGACAAATAATTCACTCGAGGGTATTTCTCAGAAGCTCATAAGGGGACATCACATCAGATAGGGGTTTTTTTCTTTTTAAATTGGACTATAATACACAAATCGTGAATAAAACCAAGATGTAAGGATATTGCAATACAAACGCCAAAAACACTGTCTGACGCATCAGAAAACATTATCATGTTTGCCGCAGAGACAGAATGTGTACTGCCTTCTCTAAGCTGGCCTCCAGAAAAGCATTTTAAGATACACAATTTTCAATTTCTGTACACTGCTAGGATAAAAGAATGTTAATAAAGACATACTTCTTCTGCTCTTCACTATTTTTTAAATTTTGAAACAAACAGAAAGAGCGAAGTGATTACTAAGTAATTTTTTTAACAGTTTACTTTTCGGCACACAATCTTAACATTGCTCCAGCTAGGTTTTAGTGGCAGTGTTTGATCAAAACCAATTAATGTTCGAATGCTGAGCCCCAAATTATCTAAAACTAAACTCCTTTCCGGAACGTTGTCTATTTACACCCTGAAAAGTTTTAAATGGTGTCTCCTGCGAGATTCACGAACTATTACTCCCATTGCACAGGGGCAGTATAAAAATATGTTAAATATTTAATGGGTATCAGATAATCACATTCCAGTTATAACTATGGCCTTCAAAAGCCATAAAATCAAGCTCGCTTGCTAAATTTGTGTGGGGAAAGATGGCTTTTTAGAACAAACTGTACATGTGTTTAAAAACCTTTTGTTGAAACCGATTCATAATTGCGATATACTCGTATACTTTTCTAACAAAAATGTGTAGACAATGCAATCTAGGGCGGATATGACGAATATCAGCTCATATTCAATATATTCTGAACTACAATGTGGAGCAGAGTATAATATTGTGCACAACAATAAAGCTTTTATGTGTGCTCGCTTCTATCGTGTCAATCATCAAGCTGGGGAAACCCGTGTACTTTTACTTGTTTTTGTTTAAAATGAATATTGTGAAGTAGCAAAAGTGGCTGAAGTGACTATGCTATGCTTGCAATACAAAGCAAATTTTAAAGATGGAATTAAGGATAATGTTGATAAATGATTAAGATAAATTTCTAAAATTTCATGAATCAGTTTAAGAAGTTCAGACATTGGAAAGCGACTGTTGTGAAGTTCATCCATCATGCCAATTGCATATTAAAGGGCAAATTTGAATTTCGATATATCAGTGAGTTAGAATAGAAAATATCATTATTGGGCAGCAATACCAATTTCAATTCCAGGGCAAGTTCTAACATTAATTTATCTTGTACAAGATCTTATAGCAATATTATATTATAAGGCGTACTGTGAGTGTTTAGGATTTTATTTACGCATTCATTGATTTTAAACGATTAAGCTCAATTTTAGGCTTATCTTGCATAACAAAATGTTTACTACCGTGGTTTGCTCATACGACACGATGGAAGGCAAAGATGAGATGGTCATTTATATTCTAAAAGTAGATAAAAAGTATACCAATGTCGAAATAGGTAGAGAAAATCTTCTAAGTCCAACCAACGAAAAATTTAGTTTGCATAACACTTCAAAAAATGGATTCACACTGGTCATTTCGCTACAATTTACGACAAGGTAGGAAGTAGAAAAAGATTCTCGCATAAAGATATCCTCAAAGAAATCTAGACGTCGCTAAGCCGCATACACCGTGATAACCACTATCTACTCCGACAAGTTATGTCAACAATTAAGGACAATGCATCTAATCGAAAACCCAGTGGCTACATACCGCGCTTCAATGATAGTTGCTCAGTACGATGACAAATGTCGCATTGTATCTGAAAATATAATGCTGTATGGATGGCTATGATGCAGCTAATCGTAATGCTTGCTGTCAAAGAACGATGTTTGGTGGAGAGAAGAGGTGCACCGACTTTTTAAGCAGAAGAAACGGTTATGTAAAAAGGAGCAGAGTGAAGATATAGGAAAGTATCAGGACGAGAGCGATGTCAATTAAATCACAACTACAAATTACAGGTTCCGGATGACAGTGCAGGTGGACACATCACCCCATTTACCGACGGTATCATAGATTGCCCTGTGTCAAGATGTTTTAGATCATCATAGGCATTATGCTCTATTTCCAAAAAAGGCATTTATCCATTACATAAAAAGTTCTCTTGAGTGTGACTAAATACTAACTAACTTAACAGAAATTCACGCCACGGCAATTCCTCGAGAAGACCCCAGAAAAATAACTCGACTAATACTAAATTTCCTTCATCCACAAAACGGCCTCCAACGTGTATGTGAATCTAAGAAGATATGGTTTCAATCGGACGGTGATTAATCGCTCGATTTTCCCAAGTTTTGCCGAGCATTATAAATAAATAAAATGAACAAGCACCTGGCTTAATGCGGCCTACTAATTGGAAATCACAGAGAAAAGATTGAATTTTAGAAAATCAGTCTATTTGTATGGGAGACACCAGAAGAGGTCAATGC
This sequence comes from Philornis downsi, assembly GCA_019455685.1. NCBI lineage: Eukaryota > Metazoa > Arthropoda > Insecta > Diptera > Muscidae > Philornis > Philornis downsi. The sequence goes on from JAHXMU010000395.1 coordinate 2,033,668, forward strand.
TGTCCATCTTTATTATCAGAACTGAACGCTTGATATCTGTCATATTTGATTGGTATCAGTACAACTGCTTAAAAGATCTGGAGCTAAGAGTATATGAATGAAATCGGTCATTGAGGTAATGCAGTAAACGAAGATATACGAGCATGTTGCTGTCGTCCAGGGAAAAAACGATATTCGGAAAATCGGTCAATTTGTCTGGGAGGTGCCAGAAGGAGTTAGTGATAGAGCCCATTTACAATCCTCGGCTGCTTTCTGCTGAAATACGAAGCTGTACCAAGTTTTAAGAAGTTTCTTAAAAATTTACGACAATTATCCTGTCCATCAGGCCGCCAGCCAGACAGACGGATATCGCACAATCAACTTGAAAAGTCCTGAAACACGCTTAGTCAAAAGATAGTGTGTACTTTAAATGATTTTTTGTGGGTATTACATTGGAATAAGAGCTCAGAAGATCAAATAACTTGAGATTTTCCAATTTACGCCTTATGATATATAAAAATGACTCTTATAACCTTCATCTAACTAAGCATTGATTAATAGCTGTCAAAAAAATAAGAAGCGTAAACATGTCTCTTCTGTTGCTTTCTAATTAAATAGCAGTTTTTAGTCACACCTTCCTGGATTCATATCTTACTTTCCATTAACTTTCCATTTGTTGAAGTTATGAAAATTCAATGTAATCGGCAGCTTGCTGTAATTTACACTTCCCTTCATTATATTGCTTTATCACATTTAGCGTTATTTTAAAAAAGTAAACCAGATTGCATATTCAGCAAATTTAGCATATTCTGTATAATTTCTGAGAATGAATGACTAAGTTTCCACACTCCCATGCAAATTGGTTAATTTTGAAAAATTCAATAGATTAGTAACTTATAATTTAGTTTCTATTGTGTTAATTTACACTTTTGCATCAATGTAAATGGACTTCCGGTCAGTCAATTGACTGAGATTCATTTATTAGTTGCATATGTATGTACATATATTATTTTGTAGCTACGGCGCTGTATTAAAATAATTCTCTCCATGGACTTGTGTGGTCTCGAGAATTTGAAAATTCGTTACTTGTGAGCGTGCGCACTCACCCATATTCCAACAATATTTTTCTGTCACGTGTATCTTTATTCAAAATGGTCTTATGACTAATTTAACTTAAAATATTTCTTTATTCCAAGTAATATCCGCAGGCGTAGTTTATATGCACGGCCAACCTGCGTAACATCACATCAGCCCCGTCAGTTTCTTTTCTGTGTGGTTCAAACTGTTTTGTGAAATATTCGCTCTCTCGGCCACCCAAGTCGAGTTGAAAGGGGCCCTCCGGGACATGCTGTCCGCTACTGAACTGTGTAAACTATTCGTTGCAATCGGCTGTTTGCATTTCGCTTGCGTTTGGTCTGTTTGATGTTGCTGATGACTTCGATGTTCCCTGATGTTGTTTATGGTCCATGGTAATGGCTGTGTTTATTTGAAATTGTGAGAACCCCACAGCCGCCACAGAGTACGAAGCATTTCAATCCTTTTATTAAGCATTTCAGAAAACGTAGGAACGAAAGACATACCAACGAAAAAAAAAAACAACCAGACATGGAGGAAAGAGAGACGAAAGAGAGTTTGGCTCTTAGCAATTTGTTTTATACATATCAGCATAGCAATTTATTTTATGCTTATCCACACAATTTCTTTTCTATTGCATACAAATCTTCCGTCTATTGTGTTACCAAAATTAATATAAACTTACATGGAGTCAAGCTTCTATAAGAGTATACTATTTTCTAGCAGGAATCACATCAAATATATAAGCTCTAAATTTGCAAAAATATAAGCAAAGTTTGTTTGGAACAAGTATGCCAGTGTGTCTTCATGCCCTGAAAACTCTTCGAGGATATACAAACGTTGTCAATCCCCAGCTTTTAAAGCACTATTCTGTTCGGTATTTTGAAGCTGGTATCTGACGCATTCCCAAATAAGTCTTATCAGTAAGTCTTACAGGTCCAACATATATATTTCTTTTTGAATGAATTTGGCAGCAACCGATCAAAATGTCGAGTAGGTGGGCGGTAATAACGCTTTGTATCTATTGTATTATAATATACCTAAAATACCTATGTCTTTTGTTGCCACTAAGTTCACCAGAATCTTTCAGAAATTTTTAACAAAGGCCTGCAAAAATCCCATATATCACATTTATTTCCTTAAAGGTAAGCACATGTATTGGGATACAATTCAGAGGCTGTTGTAGTAGATGTTTAGTTCGTTGGTTGAGAATTAGAAAATCATTCAAAATGTGGGGCAATATTGATTTTCCTAAATAATTAAATGTAAACGTTTACATCCCTCTATCAGAATTCTGATGTTCTTTCGATTTCTTTATTTGGAACTTTCTCGGCAAATATTCATTCCTTATAACTGCTGGCGTGATAAATATGATATGATATACCTATATATATGATACTATGCACTGTCATAATAATCAAATTCCATTAGAGCAAATTGCACTAATCCAGAGCACAAAAGGTGCAAAGTACAAAAGTACAAAAATCGTAATAAATTATTATTTATTTCTTTTTTTATTTTATTTAATTTTTTTTTTTTAAGATGGTGTGTTTGATACTTTGCAATAAATACGAATTGTTTAATAAATTTATAGTTACTTTAGACCGAAGTTGCCATCGAAATCATTAAAAATTGTAGAAATTCTAAGCAAAGTACAAAAACTCTCTCCGATAATTTATGTTCCGGGAATCAGAGAAAAAAAAAATTATAATTTTTATACAGTAAATCGACTTTACAAATAACATGTGCACTAGAGCGATACAGTGCATTCAAAAGCGTTCGATACATAGTGAAAGGTTTGCTTCGATCTGGTCTGCTGTTAATGTCTTCAACTAAAGTTTGTCGGTGTTAACTTTAGTTGAAGACATTAAAGAAGTAGTAAAGAAAATTGTCATATACATATGTTTGAGAGAAATAGCCGCAGAAATTTCACTTCCCACGAATTAATTCGTATCATCTAACCCGATTTTTCTTAAAGAACTTAATCCCGCAAAGGTTGCATAAGACATGACATAATAGTTTTTTCTGGAGATGAGATCCGAGCTTACGAGTTTGTATATGTCAGCCGGTCAACAGGCTTTATAATGACGCCTTCCAACTGAGCCGAAACTGAAAAAACGCGTTTAACCACAGTGTTCTTTGAGTATCGTGATGTTGTACACTCTGAATTCCTGCCAGAAGATCAGTCGGTAAATTAATATCTGACCGTTGTGTGGCCTTTAAGAGCAAATCTGTCACTCCATAATCTGTAAGCTCAGACTTGTGGAAAAAAAAATTCGTGGAATTTACATCGCGAAACGTACCATCTCAGAAGATATCATTGTGAACGAATTTGTGGTCACAAACTCAACAAATAGCATCAAACAGCCATTCATCTGATAATTTAACTAAACTAAACTAAAGTAAACTAAAATTTACTGCAGCGTACCATTAACGTACATTATGAAACGCAAATAATTATTTTAATGTCATTCGTACAAATAATTTGTCCTTGGCAACATCATTATTTTTACCTGCATGGAGGGTTAACAGCGGGAATTGCCTCAATTATCTTTCGAATGCATTGCTTTAAATAATATAAATTGGCGGGTTTAATTTTGCAAACTTCCTGCAGTGACCACGTTAAAAAATTTAAGTGCAGTAAGATCAGGTGACCTTGGAGGCCAAAGAAATGTGGAGTCTGTTGAAGCCAGCATGTTTTAGAATTTTCACTGCAGTTCTGTCATCTGCATAGAGTTGGGAGAGGTTTTCTTTCACAGGCCAAGAGAACTCTTTCAAGATCTTTAAGTATAATCCAAAAAAAACCAAACAAATACATGTTAGAACTGCTATAAAACCGCTCTAAGAGTCGCAAATCATGTGTACTTTTGAGTTGCTCCTGTTCGATCTTTTTAGCGCCCTCAAACAATGGTGTTAGTTGTAATCCATGGGTTTGAATGGGATATATGGCGAATTTGAACCCGATTTCTTTGGAACCCGATTTCTTTATTTGTTTAATACCCCTGAGGAACAAATTAAGCACATTTTAACATTACTTTACATTGCTGAATGTGCTTCAAAATTCCCATTAAATTCTCAAAAAAAGATGCTCCGCTTGGAGACGCTTGTAACGGAGATGAATACAATTTTTAAGTTTTTACTGGAATCAAACCTCGATTCCAAACACGACATAATACTTGCTTTAGAAACGTAGAAAAATTGAAAATTAAACCAAACATTTTAGAAATTTGAAATTTATTTCAAGCCTTAAAATTATTTCAAAAGTTTCAATCTAGATATTTTTCTTATTTATACGATTTAAACGCTTAACACTTAGCCTCACAAATAGGGCGGCCCCAAACAAATTAGAAAAGGGCTTCCAACTGAAAAACTAAAGACGCTTTTAATATTTTGATTTAGTAAACTTTTTCAATGTACTGTTTAATGTAATAAACCAGAGTAGACTTAAAAAAATAGTTTCTGTATAAAGATCGACAGATTTCCATTTTTCATACTGTGCGGAAATATAATAAATTAATTGCATTTTTGCATCAGAAATCCTTACTTTCAATATATCTCTATTTTTCCAATTTTTTTTCGTCAAACGAAACCGTATGAAAAACTAAATTCTGTGTTCCTACCAAGGATCTTCACAGAGATTATGCGAGTTTTGGTTCGATTCGTAATTACCTTGGATGTTTGGTTATCGGCATAGAATCAATTTGATATTGTTTTGTCCTGGATTCTTGATATCGAAACTATTTCATATTTTTATTTAATAACGACATCGCAACGACAACTACATTATAACCACCGAAACTTTTCGATTTAAAGGATAATTGAACACATTTAAAAGATCAAGTGTACTGAATTTTGACTCAAATAAAAGACAAACGCGTCATATGTGTGCTTACAACCACATTTACTGCAATTTAAGAAGACTCTACCCAATGCCTCAAACTCACTCAGCCGTTTTGCTGTTGCGACGGACTGTAAAAAAATATATAATAGTTTTTATATTAATTGCTTAGGCGGAGCTGATATTCTTGTTTACTCTAGTCTGTACACAAACTCTACATTAGTCTGAAAGCATATTCGGATTGTCATTTCATTTGTAATATTTAAATTTATGAACATAATACATGCGGTATGTAATGAGACTATATCTATAAACTAACAATCACAGCACACACTGCAATTCTTCAAGTTTCTTAATTTAGTTTTAAATAATAATTCAGCACACCGTAGTACATAAGTTTGGTGTACTGTATGTATAAGTACAATTTCTCTAAGTGTATATTCAAAAAAGGTTGGTCCTAACTGTCCCAGAATATCGAACTATCATGTATATAATCTCTTCGTTTTTTTCTGTAAATAAGAAGTTTCTAGAATTACGCCTATAATGGTAAATCGGGAGTTGTTATTTCATTTTCACCTGTTATGTAAATAAGAACATACTAGACATACTAAGTTCCCCCTTTGTTTTTATAAAAATGCAACTTTATTATGAAAACATGTTTACAAGTGATTCATTGAAAGTATTGCGTATCGCTATCTACTACTTTTTCTAATTTTTTTGACAAAGCTTGAATTCCGCCACGGTAAAACTTTTCATCTCTTGAGGCTATCCACGAATCTACCCATTCCGTGTGCCATCGAACGGAACAAGTGATAATCGGACGGTGCAATATCTGAGAATATGACGGAAGAGGTAAGGCTCCCAATTTCAGTGTTTCTAGGTAGGTTTTCATGCCTCTCTGCGTATTATGGGCGTTTCTCGCGTAAAACTTGGTTTAATCGCATTAATTGAAGTCGATACTGACCCCCAGTGATGGTTTCGCTTGGTTTCAACAGCTCATAATAAATAACACCGACTTGGTCCCACCAAATACAGAGCATAACCTTCGCAGTGTGAATATTCGGCCGATGAAGTAGAAATATAACCCCCATGACCTTCTCTTCGTTGGGTTGTTGTAATGAATCCAATTTTCATCACCCGTTACAATGCAATGAAGAAACCCCTCCCTTTATTTACGCTAAAGCAGAAAAAACGACGTTCAACGTCCCTTGGCTTCAACTCATAAGGAACCCAAGTTCCTTGCTTTTGAATCATTCCCAACGCATGTAATCGCTTGGAAATAGCTTCGCGGGTAACTCCTAATACTGACGCAAGCTCTACCTGCATTTGACATGGATCATATCAAATAATGCCGTCAATTCAATGTCTTCGAAGGTTTTTGGTCTTGCTTCACGCGAACATCGTTAACATCAAAATCATCGTTTTAAAGCGACGAGTCGGAACCAATCTCGACACGTTGCTTCACTTAAAGTGGTATGTCCGTAAACATTTTGAAGCTCTCGATGAGCTTCAGGCACCGTTTTCTTCAAAGCTTCAAAGAAGAAAGCCAATACTTCACACACAACCAAAAGAATATGACGTCAAAAGACAATTACTATTGTATCGAGCCGTTATGTTTACCATATGCCTAAGCTTGGCTCATGGCGTTTATGTTATGCCAGAACCTACTAACACTTACAGCTGGCGCCATCTATTGGTTGCGCGCCTAATAGAATAAATAATTTTACTATAAAGTGTGATTTTGTGTTTTTGGAAGAATTAAGAATTACTTTTCTCGATTCTAAATTACTATTTTAAATTTGTATAAATTCATCTGTTGCACTAATTTTGATCCAAAACAAAATCAATTTGAATTCAATTATACCTAAAAAAAAAGAAATATAATAAGAAACTTATTGGAGGGGTTTTTCGGATTTGCATTAAGTACGTACTATTTCCACGCGTGCTCAAGTCAAGTAAAATGTATTCAATTTAAGTTCTACTTACTCGTTTCAAGTAAAATTTACTAGTATTGAGTAGATTTGGTGTACTTATTTATTTTTTTATTATTATTCAATTTTCAATTTTCATGTCTGGACAATTACTGTGATTAACCTTGCCGATACCAAATTTACCATTGGTAAAATTTTTCACTGGTTTAACGTACAGTTTGGAAGAAGCGTGATCCATCACTGTAACTTATGATAAAGGAGCAATTTCATCCAGCTCTTCTGGCGTCTCCATAATAGTGACATCAAAAAGAATTGTGCGCACAAATCCAGCAAAACTCAAAATACAAGGGAAGGGCATGGATTTCAAAAATTGTATCATTTTCAGCAGCTTCAAAACTTCCAGAATATTCAGTAATATGATATCAGTACTATCGAGAAAACTTTAAAAAATTAATTTTATTGTTGTTGAGTGGTGTAAAACGTAAGAAAGAAGGTTTCCTAGAATTTAAAAGCATGTAATGATGGAGAAGATTTATTAAAATCCATTCCATTCCTCTTAAGAAATGATGAGTTCATTCACGAAGGTCCTTCACAAATGGCCATCAGTCACATTATAGACCTCACGTCAACGTCAACAGACATCGTTTTATTTGCAGGAATAATATAAATGTTAATTGATAAACTGTTTCACGCTTCTATTAAAAGTATCAAATATAATCTGAAGGAAATATTATTATCAATATTGCCCTCGAAATTATCATTTATCTATAGAATATCAACATTGTTTTCGTGCATGTGAATGTTGTAACGTGGCAAATGTTGTCAAGAAAGAAGATGACTGGTCAGTGTTCTAGGTACACAAGCTTGACTAAGTCCACAAGTGGCGTTGTTTTATAAGCAGTGTTGATAATGAATATGAAAATAAAAAAGGCAATATGTCTTAAAAGGAGCTAAAACAAGCTAAAAACCATGCTGAAAAAAGACATTTTTTTGTAAAAAAATGTATGTAGTTTGAACTGAGGTATATCAATTTGTATTTTGTTTTGTAGATTGAATTTTAACATAAGAAATCTTTATTCATACTACAAGTTCTTGCGGGATAAGATACATATTAAAAATTCAATTCGATTCAAGGATTCGTAAAAATAACAACAACATTTTCTTTCTTTTTTGCCATTACATCCTATCTGCAAACATTACTATTTATTGTTAGAGTATCCAAATTTTACAAGTAAAACAACGCCTGACACGCTGAGTATATTTCATTCACGGAAATAAAAGCAATATTAAAATATAATATGTCAAAAACTGTCGGGCTTTTTTACGATTCTATCATAAATTGGAATACATTGGGTACATTTCCAACATCCACAAGTGAAAAGAATCGTTTTACTTAGCACAGTAAACAAAAAACGTCAACTAAATGTATGTTTTTTATTACGGATATGTGCGAAGTATATTTTCTTACTAAAGTACATTTTTCACTATTGCTCGTATCAAATTTTCCTTCATTTTTACTCAATAGGGAAGGCTCAAGTACAACAGATTTAAACAAAACCCGATTGTTTAAAGAAATTTTCTGTAGCTGTTAGGTTTTAGTATTGGGTTGCTCAGAGAGTTCGTTAGGTTAATTCGGTAGCTCACCATACGTCACTTCTCATGACGTAGAGTTCCTTCAAACACTATCAAAACTTCCCCTACCCTTCTCTAAACTGTTCACTATTGCTTACCTGTGTTCTCGTTCTAGTCGTGAGTGGTTATGGCGTTTTAAAAAGTTTTAAAAAGTGGAAAAAATGAGCGAAAAACGGCATTTTAGGCATATTATGCAGTATTATTTGCGGAAAGGAAAAACGACTGCTGAACCCAGCCGAAAAACAAAGTATGTTTATGAAGAAAACGGACCAAATGAAAGAACTTGCCAGAAATGGTTCAAAAGATTTTCTATGGATGACTTCTCCGTAATGTACTTTTCCAGATCAGGACGACCAGAAGAAATTGTTTCCGAAGAGGTGAGAGATTGAATTATTGTTAACCCCCTGGAAACGATTAGCAAAATAGCTGAAATAACCAAAACAACAGTCTCAACCGTTCACGGGATCATAAAAAAGCTCGGATTTGTGAGCAACCTCGAATTGTGGGTACCGAGGCCAACCGCCTGAATCGCGTTGACGTCTGCGATAACCTAATAATACTAAATAACAAGACATCATTTCTGAAGAACCTTAGCACAAGGGATGGAAAAAGTGTACGTTACCACTATGTAACGCGGTCCTTCACCTCACCTCTAAAGCGGGCCTTCACCTCATCTCTAAAGCGGGTCTTCACTCTAGGAAGGTAATATTGTCGATTTGGAGAGACCTCAAACGAGTGGTCTTTTTTGAGAGTCATGACCATCATGACAATGCCAGCCCTCATACTGCCTTGCGGACCCGTCAAAAACTGTCAGAGCTTGGGTGGGAAATTTTGCCTAACCCACTGTACTCCCAAGACCTTGCCCCGTCCGACTATCAAATAGTTCGCAGTCTAAGCAACCACTTGAGGGATTTGAATTTCCACAACAACGAATAAGTGAAAACTCGAATTGAACGATTTTTTCAGAAAAACCACACGAGTTTTGTGAGAGAGGAATTAAAAAGCTCCCAGAGAGGTGGGAGGAAGTTATTAAAGAAGGTGGATATTATGCAACAGAATAAAATAATTGTTTTCTTGTACGTAAGTTTGCAAATAAATTTCTTTTAGAAAATTTTCAAGTACTTTGTTTAACATTAAAATGCGATTATAATTCGTAAGGAGGCTTTGAAATATTCATTTCTTTGAAGTATTCTTTTTAATGTACGTATCTAAGCTATTTAATAGCAAAATGGAAATGGTATTGACAAATCTCAGACCGCAATGGCTCGGAAACAATGGTCATTAATTATAATTATCCGCAAAGCATTTTTTTCAAAACCACAATATCTTTTCGTGTTCAAATCGTATTTTTTAAATTGAATGGCACTACAGTAACTTTTAGCACAATTAGTTTAAACTTTGTTCCAGCTGAAATAAGTACCAGTAACGAAATTAACGAGTAAAACCAAAAATAATCATGTAATCATAATAGTTTATGAAAAAATAGAGAAAAAAGTTTAAAACTAAATCCAATTTTTGCCCACTAAACAGCACAACACTGTTTTTAAATTTCCACGCCACAAAATTTGTAAGACAAGAAACCTTTTGTTGAGAGAGGAAAAGAAACAGAAAAATTAAGGCTAGGAAATACCATTGGCGAGCATCGCCTCTACCCAACCGTATCACGGATGTTAAGGATCCACACTCCGTATTCCCCTAATCATCATATTCTTTCCTCTCTACAGTGTTCCCACCTAACTATCTTTAGGAAAGCTCACTCTGTTACTATCAAGTACAAATAATCTAAGAGATTTCTTAAACAAATTTTAGTGACAGGCGCTTATCTCGAAATTAACCGTCCGTGTCGCTCAAAAACCTGACTATGACATTTTAACTATGCATTACCAGAAAAAAAGGAATTAATAAGTAAATTGGATTTACCATTTTCCAGCTAGCAATAAAAGAACAGTTCTGTTGCTGCGAAAAGTAAATTGCTGACGTTTTTTTCCTATAGTTAAGACAATGAAGATAAATAAAAGCAGGGAAAGAACAGAGTTCACAAACACTATGTTTGATTAAAGATAAGCTTAGCTATGGAATTAATATAGTATATGCTAAACAGGAAGAACATTATGGACTACACCGAAAAATATTCGTAGTAAGAAATCCGTAGTTGATTTCCTATAAACTAAATTAACTGTTCTGCTGGCAATTACTTTGGAGTAGCTTTTTTGAGATACACATGTGGTCGAAAAAATAAGTGCACCTGCTTATTTTTGTTTTATGTTCAATTTTAGTTACTTTGACGGAAAGTAAACATGGCAATTCTTTTTTATTTAAATGACTTTAATATGGGTAAGTCTTTAAAAGTAAAAACAAAACTGGGGCTTCCCCGTTATTTTCGTTGTTAGTTTTGTTCAGGTGTGATTTCAGTACTTGGTCAATATATTAAACACTTTGCTCAATTCTTTAATATTTTCGCAGTCTGCTGCAGTCTTTTTGTAAAGGCTGTTATTTTACTGTTGTTTATCATTATTCATAACAAAATATATAGTAAAAAAATTAACAATCATTGTTCTCCGGAGGAGAGTAAAATTGTTTCAAGACTAGAAGAAAGTGGCCAAGTCTTCGTTCTATAGCAGAAACTATGAATCGGTCGCTATTTTTTGTACAAAATACTTTAAAGTCTAAAATCCCGCCGAAGCTCGCGGAAGACCCAAAAGAAATTCAAAAACTACAGATATGCGTACTGTAATCCTTGCGAAGAAGGACCCATTTGTGTCTTTAAGAGCGATTTCAGCAGAAATTGGAAATATAATTTCATCGCGGGCGGTTCGTCCTAGACTACAAGAAGCACATTTACCAGGACGGATAGTCAGAAGAGTTTGTTTGCTTAGACAACAAAATTTAAATGGCTAGATTGGCGTTTGTAAGAAGTCATTCCAATTGGTCCGGAGGAGATGGTGAAAAAAGTGGCGAAACATTTTGTGAAGCGATGAAACAAAAATTAATATATTTGGAAATGACTGTGCCCGGAATGTTCGATGCTCTAAGGGCAAGGAATTTCATGTTCGCTTTACAAAGAAGACGGTCAAGCACGTGGGCGGCAATATTATGGTCTGGGGTTGTTTTTCGTGGTATGGTATCGGTCCAATTCATCGAGTTACCGACACTATGACCATGCCTCTTAGAAAGAATGGTCTCTAATCTATGAAATTATGTCTCTATGAAAGATGAACATTCCAGCAGGATAACGATCGGAAGTATACTTCTAAGTTGGTAAAGGATTGACTCCAAGATAATAATGTTGCCCTTCTTGACTGACCGAGACAATCTCCGGACTTAAATCCAATCGAAAATCTTTGGGGAGAGTTGAAACAGAGAATTGGAAAGGAGGTTCTTAAAAATAAGGATCAGTTATGAAATTTTGTTCAAAAAACTTGGTATGAAATACCAGTTGAAGCCTACAGGAAGCTTATTGTGAGCATGCTAAAAGGAGCCAAAAAAAGAATTGAAAAAAAGGTGAATATGGCGGATTTTAACAAAACTCAGCCAATTTAGTAGAACAAACGTATTGTTTTTTGCATATTTTAACTAAATATACTTATTACATTGTCCAATGTTTTTTGATTAATTTCTTACTTTTTGAAAAATATTGAATTAAAATTTTGTTTTTCGTTATTGTTTTAGTATTTATTTTATTTTTACTGTTATATCAAAAGAAATTAGTATTTGTTTTTTCTTATAATTTAAATAAATTTTCGTCTACCAGCCTTCAGAAAAAAATATAGGGTGCACTTATTATTTTGACCATATATGTAAGTTATAATATAATGTTATGGGTAGGTAATAATATAATATATGTGTAAGTAATAACAATATTCTTTACCCATACTTTTTGTTATTGTTTAAGCGTTAAATGGATACTTCGAAATATCGGTGGTGTCTTGGTAGAAACTCGTCCTTGAGGTATCTTGAAGATGACGGAAGACACTTGAGCATTGCTGACTCTTCTATACGAAAGGTATCTTTCGTGACAATTTTTATATGAAAACATATTCCATGACAACTTGCTACAAGAAAATTACCTCTCATGATTCTTTTCTATAAGAAAACTGCGTTCCACGGAATTTTCTATAAGAAAGCTGCCTTTCACTGTACTTTTCTGTGTGGGGACTCTATCTTCCATCACTTTTTTATTCATATTTTCTATTAGAAAAATGTTTTCAATAGCATTCTTTTAAGAGAAATTTCATTCTTCAATTAAAATTTTCTGTAAGAAAGGTGTCTTTAGTAAAACTTTGCTTCCTAATACATTTCTAAATAAAAATTATTTTCGTAATTTAATGGTGTCCTCCACGTCAATATCCTATTAGATAGACAGCGCTCTTTATAAAAAGTGACTACGAAAACACCTTCTTTCATAGAAAATCTTCTCAAAAACTCTATTTTCTGCTAAAAAAAAAAGCAAGATTTCTTTTAAGGCTCGTTTTTATATGAAAGTTGTCTTTTGATATGACTGATTTTAACAAAAATAAGTGTTGAAATGTGTTTTTAGAATTGTTGCAAATGAATTCAATGCATGGACTATTCTATATATCTTGGAAAGATCCCAATTGAACAGATTTTCGACAATGCAAAACGGGTTCTTATGAATATCGATTTTTCGAATAATTCAAAAAAACAAAAATAATTATTCATTAATGAAACTGACATAATACACGTTGTGTGTGAACTAAATTATATTTGTGTACCTTTAATAGTTGATGAGAACTTGTGAATTGCAGGGGCGTCAGATCTCTTTTTTAAACTAAAAACATAATACATTTCACATCCAATCAATTAAATGATTCCAGTTGATTCGTGAGACATACAAAGTCCAGCTGATATTTCCTTCAAATCCAAAAATGATTTCAGGATCATTTCCGTCACGTTCTAAATGTTTAGCGCGACAAATTTTCCACCAAAGTCAACGGCTGCATCGATTATTGCATAATATTGAAAAAATATAAATAAAGATTTGAAATCCAAAGTAAGGTGTTATATGAACATTCTCCTCACCTTTAATTTATTAACATTTTTATTTGCCAAATCAAAGGCTTCATGGCCTCGACAAATTGATCTGTGAACATGAAAGTTATTAAATTTAAAAGCATGTCTTTAAATAAGCGTTTGGATTATTATTTTAATTCTGAACAATCTTATTTAAAACCGCGGTATTGTGATCCATGTGTGTGAATTTCCAAAAGAACCAAATCACATCATCAAATTCTCCCTCCTCCATTCAGCGAATCAACCAAACCTAATGTAGCACGCATGCCTGAAATTATCGTGTCGTCGTTTTGCATCCTACTGGTAAATGTAAGAACGTGTGGTTCTCATGTTAGTACAACATGCGTATTATGTCCCATTAAATTTTTAGCAAATACATATTTATTTTCATATGAATATAAACTTGTGTACGTGTGTGAAGTATTTGCTGCAAAGTAAAACGACCCTAATAATTAGTGCTGAAAAGAACAAGCGTGTCAAAATGTATGTTCATGTCTTGTGAATTTAACGATTTGATGAAAATAAATGTGAATTACTAATAAGACATTTTAAATTATGTTAATTTGATGACTTAAAATTCTGTTGTGTTCTTCTTTTTTTTACGAAATGCGTGTCTTTCAAATAAATGATATATCTGGAAGCTAATTACAACGTATTATAAGATTTTATGAGACAGACATTAATGTACCGACATCCTTTTAGGAACAGAAAAAACCTTGTTAACCAAATAAGATTTTTATATTTATAAGAACAATATAATTTTGCACTTATTTCCTTGAAACCAGCTCCTTTCCAGGCACACTCTAAAGAAAATATCATTTCCGACCAATTTTTAAATACCTCTAAGAACAATCTTAATTCAATGAAAATAATTTATGAAGGGATTCATTTGGCTAACTTTAGCTACGTTCCCACCAAGCATTCTGAAAATGCGGCCTGATTGCATGCACAAAATAGCATTTTAAAACTCTTCGAATGGAACATTTTACAAAAAGGAACATACAGTTTTACTCCTTGGGCCAAGGTTTTTAACGTCCCACTTACATTTCTCTGTAACATTTTTGTTATTTCAATAACATATAATTTCTTCTTAACATACAATTTATGATCATTTTCTTCAATCTATAATGTTCTAAAATTTTTCATTGTAATATTTGACTTTGAGATTAATGTCAACGATTTCAGTTCTATTCTCAGTGGATATATAAATTATCAATGTTAGCTGATCTTTTTAAGCAAATTGAAGATGAAAGGTCGCCCACTTCCACTGCCATTTTCTCAAATTCTTTTGGAAATTGCGTGGTGCTAAAATTAAGAATGTGACTTCAATATGGTCTATATTTAAACAAAAACGTTTTGTGCGCATTTGCTGACTGAAATGTTATGGATTTAGCCGTGGCAAATGTATTTAACATGTAGGAGTGAAAGCATAAACGTATTCGTATTTTATACGTGTACTGTGGCTTCAGTGGTTAATTTTATAATCAACAAAATTCGTGTTGTTGTTATTAATAAAAATCACGTATAGAAATTGTTGCAATTTAGGTGTACATCGGAGTTAAATTCCAAGTGTTTGAATCATTGTAAAAATTTGCATTTACATTAACATATGTAATACGAATTTTCATGTTACGAATTTATAAAATGAATCCTCTAAAGCTTCAATTCACATACGAATATAGTGCTGAATATTTGAGTTTATTGTAGGAGTTACCATATTCTCTCATATGATTTGGGCACATAGAAAAACTGAAATCTAAAGCTAAAAACCAAATTAAATTGATTTAAAATATTTTATGAAACGCAGCATTCGAGCAAAATCTTTTACGCATTGGGAAAGATATACAAGCAGAAGTCAATTGACCTGATGGTACTAACTTTAGACTAGACTTTTGTTGTAGATATGAAAAAATGCTTTGCCGCATGATCTTAAATCTTCAAATGTGGGATGTAGCATAGGTAGAAAGATTCAATTTACGTCAAATATAAACCGTTTTGTTCGACTGCATTTTTAGGGTAATTCCATTTTGCCTCTCTCTTGTAACAACCTGCGTCCCTATTGGTTTAAAACCGGGACAGTTACATTTTACAAACTTCTCTTCATCAGAAGATCTAATGGTTGATAGTACAGATCCGAATTAAAAATCTGGTATGGAATCGAAGAAATCAAAATTGCTTAGGATTGGTTGTTACAGCATCAGGACCATAAAATCTATGCAAATTCTCAATTGCACAGCCTTAAAAAACTGTAAAATATGTCCTATTTCCTCGTTGCTCCTGTCCATCTTTGACGTGCGCTCATGCAATACTGAGTCAAGGAACCACAAATCTATCTAAGTAGTTTCTTCATACAGCGAAAGAAATTCATCTACCGCGAAAATAAAGAATGTGTGTTTACCATGAGTTTCAGATATTCACATGCGGTCAGAGAATATGAGTATTCAGATTGGACCATTAGGCAACATTCGATAATTTCTATATTCGGTTTATAGTAAGGACTGTCAAATTCTTTAAAATACCCATCAACCGCAGGCTCCACCAATTGGCCGAGCACAGCGGTGTTGGTCTTAGCAGCTCGTACGGCAACGTTTAAACTCTGCTACGCAATATTTTACGAATACGAAGTAACAGACTCCCCCAGAGTAGAATCTAGCTCGGTTTTAATATTGGTTGGACAGAGATTTTTCAAATGGAAATATTGAATTACATAATGGTGATCAATTTTTCCCATGTTTACAAATTTACTAAGATCGTTTACAGTGGATGGCTCAAATAAAAATACTAACCAACATGGCAACTTAAAACTTATGATTTATAAGGTTGGCACTTTCCACCGTGTACGTTGTTGCGTTGATGTGTGGCAAATTTGAGAGCATTAGTTGCCCTCTAATCTTATTAGCTTCCTCTGTAACTGCGACTAATTACAACTCTGAACAATTTCCAACAAAGGATAAAATTCGAAATCGAAAATATTGAACGAAGAGAAGAAGACTGGCAAGAGGTGATCTATGCCAACAATGTGGTTTCTGCTCTTCTGATTAATGAAATAACCATATAAAAAATCAGTTTTTCCAGTATCATTAAAAGCAAAAAAATTTAAAAGTGAACATAAAAAAAAATCGAAAGAAAAGAATAATGCACCACATCAAAGAGAAACAAAGAAATAATTGCATTGCTGCATAAAAAATAATAGGATGAAACAATTTACATGTGTATTCCAAATGGCTGGCTTAAGTAGTAAAATATAAACAAAGTAATTGTAATAAAGAAAAAAAAAATATGACACAGATTTCAACTTAATTTTCAATGTAACTTCACTACAACAAAAAAAAAAGTGTTTTTTCATATACAATCAACCAAATGGAAACGATAAAAATGCGTACATTTCTCTATTATGCAAGAGAAAAAGAATAAAAATTAATATCAAAAGAAAAAAAATCAAAGTTGATACCATCCAAAATGCTAAAAGGAGTTGTGTGAAAACCCCACATTACATTGTATGCAGTGATAGTTTACCACGTAAAAACACGTGAAACAACTAGTGGAAGGCTATTGGAGGCACCTCAAAAAAAAAAAAAAGACAGCTAGTGAAATTATCTTATGTTCCTCAGGACTTACGAGTACCCAATTTATCTATTAACATGTCGGTTATTTCTTATGTAGTATAATCTCCACATCTTCCTTATAATTTTTACACTCTGCTTTGTTAGATTTATATTATTCTGCAATTTTCTGTTATAAAAATTTACTAAAGGTTGCGCATAAGTAACGTTAACGGCGACTATACTGAATGCATTCTTGTGCATCATTTGGTTTTAAGTCGTGAGCCAATTTCATCCTATATGGGAAAAGATGAAACATATGTAAAATTCTCTACAAAGACCGCCTAGACATCTCTAACTGTTGAGAACGTCGCCCGGTGGAAGTTTCGGGGTTTTCCTCAATACTTGCTTCCATTCGAGCAATGGTCACTTCATTTCGAACCGCAGGAGGTCTTCCAGCACGCGGAAGAACACAGACAGCCCCTTGTTGCCCAAAACGCTGAACAAATCGGTAAATTGTTGGAGCGCTAGGAGCATTTCGAATATGAAAGAAATTTCGGTATGATCTGAATAATCGAATGCTGACTTTCAAAGTAAAATTGAACAACTTTGGTTCATTGTTCTGTGCTGTGCGTTTCCATCATAAATTTCCCAAGTATTATTTAGTCAATTGTGTAAAGAGATGAAAAAAGGACCTAAACAAGAAATGTATTCACTGATCAAATTGTAACGTTGCTTATGCGCCGCTCTACATAAACAAAAACACTCTTTGAAAGTTTAGTATTGACATAAACTTAAGAGCATACCTCAACATTGAGATGATTTTAAAGAGACTTACATCTACTGTTAAGAGAAATAGGATGTAAGATCATGATCATGGAGTACCATTTTACGTATCGATTGTTGTTGAAATTGGAATATAATAGCAAATCAAACAAAAAAAATGTTAGTTGCTTTCTAGTATTATGCAATATATTGCTTAAGATTTGTAAACATTATTATTTCCTTTTTTTCGCACTCATAAATAAAAATATGTAAGAATTGGAATTGTGCAAAGCCACTAAATATCCCTTTTTATGAGGAAATATATGAACATGTCGAAGTAGATTTCGTATACTTCGACATGGGATATGGAGGATGGGAAAAATAAGACGATGAAGTGAATTGACCGACGAATTAGTGATAGAATATTATCTATATCTATTTTCAGAGCAAAGGTTGCTGCTTCCTAAATGCCATAAAGAGGAGAGAGGCTCTTAGTGATGGACGGATCTGTTCTCTACTACAAGGTGGCACGCCAATTGTGTTACAATAAGAAATTCAAATCACTTTCTTTTAAATCAATGTATTTTATTTAATATTTTGTTTTTATTGTACAAAAAATTAAATTTTATTTCATATAACTAATTGACTTTGAAGATGACAGACCGTAAATTACCTTCATACCTTCATACCTTCATTCACGAATATGCGACACCATATTCATTGCGGTCTAAAGAGTTGAAATCGGGTTCATGTCAACTATAATTTTAATGGACTGCTTCAGTTCAGACAAATCCCTTGGTTTCGTTTTGTACACCTCTTGCTTGCCATAATTCCATAAAAAAATCTGGTCAGATGACCGGGCCAGCGGAAAGTGGAATTTCTGGATATTAATTTGTTTGGGAATTTTCTTTTGAGCTGCGTCATAACCGGTCTGGTTATATGTGCAGTTGTTCCGTCTGGCTGGAAACAAATACTGCTGAAACGAATCTTTGGTGCAGTTCTGGGTAAAAAAAACTCCTTCAACATGTTTTAATAACGGTCCCCATTGACAGTTACTGTTAAACTGTTTTCTTCATTGATAAAACTGCGTCCCACACAGTGACTCGTTCTGCGTGCAGTTTCGTCGCATGTAGTATTTCTGAGTGAGATTTACTTCGTATACTGCAAATTTGTCTGTTTACATTTACATTTAGATTAAAGTGGAGCTCATCACACATAAAAAAGAAATTTATCAAGTTGTTGCCTACTTCGAAAATTTCAATAATTTTTCGTTAAAATTCCTGGCGAATAGGCAAATTCAGAGAGTTTATCTTGTTTGTAATGTAATCTTTGTTCGGAAAAACAAGTTTAAGTCATCATAAAATATTCGTTGTAATGATCGTCTGCTAGCTCCAGTTTGCGCCGATAAGTTACGAATCGAAACGCTTGGATTCGCCTGAATTGACAATACTACACCCGCGATTGTGTCTTGAACCCGGACATAGGGATCTCAACGGTACGGTCTTCGTGCGATGCTTTCAGATTCGGTAAACATGTTTACCCACCTCATAATGGCACATATACTCAGGGGAGTGCCACCAAACTCCAGCCTAAATCCCATTTTGGCCAAAATGAAGGACTGCATGGTACCGCTGCACTATTCAACTCCTCTTTTCGGTATCTGAAGCATTTACTTTAGTAACCTGCCAAACCAAAAAATTAAGTTGATTACTCACAAAGAAAAATGTTATTACGTTTTGCGTTTGTAGCACGATTCGTGCCCTACCCTGTACCATTTGAGATGTTTACTGTGTTTCGTTTTTATCATTTTTGAGAGGGTTTCTGAAGAATTATTTTTTTTTTTTTCATTTAACACGATGTAATTATGTTATGGTTAAGTGTGTTTCAGATTGTGTAATATTCTCGAATTACTCAACAAGTAACTAGAACTTTTGCCGTGTGACTTGGCGAACCCTTCTGGCAATCCGCATGCTTTTGCCTTAACACAATATGCTTTTGGGTGGAGGTACATGTACCTATACATGTACATGCCAATTCATCTGACTGGAATATCTGTACTAATTGTTTATTGTATTGTTTGCAACCCATGATAGCAATAAAAAATTGACCTTATTGGTTTGCTTCCCTTTTTCCATCAAAAAAAATATTTCATGAACGATTTCACTCTAACAATGGTAACGTATTGGGGCGTGAATTTTAGGTCAAAAGTCAATGCTTGATTATTTACCATATAAGAAAGTTACATGACATTACATTACCGCTTATATTTAAATTCGTTTGCCAGACAACCTTAAACAAATAGCATGAACGCAAACATCATCATTCTTCGACAACCTGTATTCTTTACTACGCCGTTTACATGGAAGATTTATGGGTACGGCATTGAACATAAATCGTGGGTTACTAAATTTGTTTAGACACACGATTATTATATACAACGCAACATTTCTGTAGGAAATGGATTTATTTGAACCCCTAATTTCGTTAGTGATTTTAGTACAGGGTTAGTAATCGAGCTCCAATGAAACCTCTTTTAGTACTAAAATTGAACATATGCTACTGTCGCATAGAGAAAAAATATCAGTGCGGGGTTAAGGACAGTTTTCTATACAGAGTCTTATACGAGATAAAAATTGTGGTTTGAAAGCCTTACATTGGCAGAGCTAAATGACCAAATAACCTCATTAGCTCTTTATTTAAACAGTTAAGAGACTCCATCAACAGACCATACAGTTTTTCGACGACTCCAAACGTCACAGTTTGAGAAGTATTCTTTAGACTTATCGATAGCTCGACTAATTAAAGTGTTTTTCAGATATGTCGATGAGATCGCCGCTCGAGGAAAGATTGGTAACGGTATCGGGGGACAAACCCAAGACCGTGCGCGTGTCCTAACTACCACGCCACGGTCGGTGATGAGTAAGTCATTACTTAATTAATTGGTATTTAGAGCAGTCGCATGCTGATATTGAACGTGCAACAAATGATTGAACTGACTTACATACCTATATATCTTGCAAATATACGGAGGGAATTGTGAATCGATAGATATTTATCAAAAAATTACATAAATTACTGCACAATGAAAGAGTTTTGCCTCAATCGCTTAGAAATTATAGATTTTTGAGGCGTAACTATGTAATCCATCCACGCGTGGCAAATGTGAACCTGGTATTTTAAT
This sequence comes from Philornis downsi, assembly GCA_019455685.1. Taxonomy (NCBI): domain Eukaryota; kingdom Metazoa; phylum Arthropoda; class Insecta; order Diptera; family Muscidae; genus Philornis; species Philornis downsi. The sequence continues at coordinate 2,054,641 of JAHXMU010000395.1, forward strand.
GGAATATAAATATCAAAATTGTAACTGTCTACCATATACTATTTACAGTTTAAAGGGGGAAATTATGGTTAAAAGTTTGTGGATATACCGTAAATTTTTAATCCTAAGATTGACTGAATTCTTGAAAGATATAACATAATATATGAGCTTAATTAGTTACTCGTATGGGAGTGGTTACTTGTTCGATTTTTCCCATATTTTAGCAAGCTTTAGAAAATCAGAAAAGACAAAAAAATCTGAAATACCGACCAATTTTCATGCGAGCTACCAGAAAGAGAGTGCTCAAAGCCGTCTGTGTCCATGTTGGGGAACGAGCTTGACGTGTACCAGATCTTAATGAGTTTATGGCAAGGAATTAAAAGATTTGAACCTACAGGCTAAATCGGTCATTTGTATTTGAGTTTTCAAAACCGGTTCATTTTCTTTTGTAACTTTTACTGAATTCCATACAACTGGGTAAGAGAGATGAGATGCGAGGAACCGAAAGATGTGGGGCGATCAAGTTTATGAAATGCACGATGTGTGCCAAATTTGACTGAATAAAAATTATAAACTTAATAATGTATGGTACAAATCGGCTACTTGTACGGAAGGTATTATCCGATTTTTTTCAAGTTTTACTGTGCATTACAAAGCAATATAATGGACAAAAATCCAGTTTACTACGGTCACTGAACAGCAAATTGCCGAAAATTTGTATGGGAAAAAGTGAAACGCATTTTGTTATATTTTAGTCCGTATCAAGCGATTATTGTTATATATCGATATATTAAATCAAAAAATGTAAATAAATTTTAGTGACCACATCCTAACAGAAGTTTCTTAAAATTTTAGTGGAATTTAACTGTAAGTTGAAATTATATACTCGTAGATATATTGTCTTTTGAAATGTGTATACTTGATTTCACTAAATAGCTAATTTATTAGGTGAATAACGCTATCCGTTGCAAACTTCTATTGATTTAGTTAGAATCACGGTAAGAAAACTAACTCACTTATAATAAAGCCACTTCGTACTAGCGTGAGTAACTTACAGGGTTGTGTATCATACATACGTACATGTAAATGAACTTATCTACTACACATGTATACACGTATTTACCAAAATAACAAAAACTAAATCCTTTCACAGGACAACTATAAAGCAAAGCGCAATGAAAAAAACAGAAAAACCATGTTAAACACCTTTATGAAAAACAGCGCTTCCCTTTTTATTATCATTTCTCCTTGCTGCACGTCAGCAACGAAGTCTGAGCAGAAATATTGGTAGCATTTAGGTCACAGGTGAAAACATTTTAAAATTTTGTTAATTCATTTGCCGTTGTTTTATATTGTTGTTCTTTCTGTGTTCTCTGTTTATCAGAAACTCACACATACATACAACGTTTCCTACCCATGCAATGAAATAGCGCGAATGGAGGGAAAAGTTTGAAATTCACTAAGACACGTTATTACCGCGCATAATACAGTAGCGGTGTTGCCGTAAATTTATGCAGACAGTCCTACTTAAATACATACATATTACTAGATCCACACGATGCAAAAACCCAGCAAACACTGCGCTGTGGCATTCTATTTTGTGGGACGAAATTGGTAAACTTTTTCAGAGAGAAAAACGTTCCGGGTATCGTACCGTACTTTAGGTGGACTAATTCTTTTATCTTTGATTTCTTTTTATATTTTATATTTATATTTTCTTTTATAATTCGATTATCTTCATTATTTTTGGCGATGACGTTAATTCTACATTGAACAGTTCATGCTTATTAACTATTATCCTTATACCAATCTGTGTATACTCATAACAGAAATTTACGCTAGATGATGTGATATTAAATACACTTTTATCTAACGTCCATTTGCTTCGTAATTTGAATAAAGTATCATTTCAAATTTTTGCATTACTTCTATTGAAATCAGTTCATAGTTGCAATCTGTATTTTGATTCCGAAATACCCGGATATTGGTTTGTCGACTCAAACTTAATATTCCCTGAATAACGTGGAGTAGGATTTTAAAATTGCCAACACAAAGATCACCGAAATGAAAATAAAGAAATCAGTAGACAAATAAAATACCGCCATACAAATAATACACTAATACAACATATATTTATGAGGCGAGTTCCAAGATTTTTATAAATAATACATCATATCGGCAATTATCGAACTATCGTGCCCTGAATCATTACGTTTTTATCCTCAATCAATATATTGAAAAATTCACTTTATTTATAAACATCACATCACTTTGATTATTAATATAAAGAAAAAAAAAACAAAATTTCATAGTGTAAAAAATACTTATTTCAATCGGTAAACGAACGCTTGCCATTTACATTTGAATGCTTTTTGTAAGTATGAATCATGAGTTCTTTGAAATAATCCAAGTAATAACTTCCAATTTGGATTATTTTTTCGAGTGTCGCCGTGTACGACAATTTTACTTATCAATATACAGGGTGGGCCATAAGGGTGTTGGCGGTTTAAATATTCAATTAAAAAAAAAAACCACGAAACATAAAAAAAATATATTTGTATTTTTAAAAAGTAGAAGCATGGGAATTTTTAAGACTTAAAAATAATATTGTCCAAATGGCTTCCCTCGGCTGCTTGACACTCTTGGAACCGAAGTCGCAAATTTTGGAAAACTCGTTGAAAAGTTGTTCTCGGTATTTTGTTGCTTTCCTGAATAATGTTTCTCTTCAACTGCTCTAAATTGGTCGGATTATTCTCGTAGACTACCGATTTGAGGTAGCCCCATAGAAAATAATCGCATGGAGAGAGATCGGGGCTATGTGGGGGCCATTCTATATCCCTCCTTTTCGAAATGAGTTTTCCAGGAAAAACATTTTTCAGCAGCTCTATGGATACCCTAACCGTGTGACATGTGGCCCCATCCTGTTGAAACCACATCCTCGAGGTATTGCCTTGAAGTTCTTGCAAAACTGGCACCAAAAAGTCTGCTAGCATGTTGCAATAATTGTTCGCTCTAACCGTCATCACATGCCCTCTTTCGTCCTCAAAAAAGTATGGTCCAATAATACCCGTTGACGTTATCCCAGCCCACACGACAAGCTTAGGGCTGTGAAGTGGACGTTCATGCAAGCGTCGGGGATTAGGCTCGGACCAGAATCGACAATTTTGCTTGTTCACATGGCCATTAAGGTGAAAATTGGCCTCATCACTAAAAATTAAGTTGTTGAAATTGTTGAACCACTCTAGCATCAAATTGACAAAGTTAAGTCGGTTATTGGCTTCATCGGCTTCATCGGCTTCATCATCATCATCACTAATTCTTGAACTATCTGAATCTTATAAGCCTTCAAATGCAAATCACGTTTCAAAATTCGTCGTAAAGTTGTTCTTTTGGCATCCAAAGACTGACTTCTCTTACGTGTTGACTCTTGCGGATTTCGCTGAACTGAAACACGAACACGCTCCACAATGTCGGCGGATCTTGCAGAAACTGGGCGACCACGAACCGTAATTGGTACTGTTGAGCCGGTTGTTTCAAACATTCTGATCCATTTTCGTATCACATTGGCGCTTGGAACTTCACTTAAATCGTGTAAACTGTGTTCATGCCGATACAAACGTCGTGCAGTAATCACTGATTTATTGTTTTCGTAATACGCTCGGACACAAAAAGCACGCTGCACTCCCGTGTACGGCTCCATGGCGACTAAATTTCCAGGAAGCGGCGCAGCGAACAACATGTCCCCCCGCCACCCCGCGCCGCGCGTTACCGAGAAATTGAAGAATTAAATCGCCAACACTCATATGGCCCACCCTGTACATATTTGCGTTAAAATGAGCTTTGCCGTCGACCGTATTTTTTCTACAAGTTTTCCTAAGGCCCAGACATCGAAAGCGCAAAGCTGTGGCAGGTCCCCATTTTCAATTCTAAACTACTTCTCACAGAGCATTAATATTGATAAAAAAAATATCAATAACACTAGATCATAAAGTTAAAAAAAAATACTGTTCTGTGACATTTGACTATCATTTCTTACGTACAATTTTTCGCTGAATCCTAGTATGCAGTCAGATGTTGAAAAAGTAGACTAGTTTTCGCGATATATCTAAGTAAGTCTACATACTGAGTCGGTTTTAGTGTTATGTTTATGGAATTAAAGATAATTAAATTTCCTGTGAAAAGAATGTGCAACACTTTTCATTCCAGCTATCAGCTTAAGAGCTGTTTATTAAGTTTTCGGGGGTTTCGCACTAGTTTTATCAAAATTCCAAAAACAAAAAAAAAATTATTTTGCTCTGAATTACGTTCTGAAAAAAATGTTTACTTCTGATCTTTTGGGAAGGAAATAGGTCCTTACCGATCAAAATTTTATTGAAAAGTAGATTTTACTACATAGAACTTAAATAAAAACATTGAAACCCCATTTTTCTCTAATATTATGATTTATTAACTATTATAAAGTTCAAAGTTAAAAAAAATTATTAACGTCAAATGTGGCTGTCTTTTGTGGATACTATTTCATGTTTCTCATTTGAGAAAGTTCTTACAAAATCTCAATTTTCAGTCCAATTTTGATCGCCAAGAAGCGAAAAAAGGCTTCTTCTCATAGTTACGATTACAGCCTATCATATTTTTTTTAGCCCACAGTTCCTTTCTGCATACATCATATATCGGAGTTTATTACTGATGAATGTTGTTCCATTATGAAAGATACCACATTTATATTAAAGCCATCGCCCTTGGAGACGCATATGAAACACCATTGATTATCACAGACTGGTGGCTTGCAGTGGGAATTGCGTCACATATAGTTCGCATGTTCTGCTTTGAAAAATTTATAGTTTTGTTTTGTAAACTCGTTGCTTGCAATATCTCTAGAAGATAATATCAGGTGTTGTATGGTCATATAAAGCTTTAAGAATTTTTATGAAATCAGCTTGTTTGGAAATTTATGTGAAAAACTGCCAAACCTAGATATGTGACAAGTTGCACCGTCTTATTGAAAATACACACAGAGTTGAACCGGACTCCCTTTCTGACTAGTTATGTGAATATAAACGCTATCAATATCTTTAAATAATACATAATGGCCCCGGGAAAGTTTATGAGGTTATTCATTATCCATTAAGTACCTACCATTATTTAACGAACAAATGATACGACGTGCTAATTTTCACAATTTTGATTCAATTCTTGTATGGCAGTATAAAAAATTCGTTCCGAGCTATCGCCGATTATTTACTTTTTTTTAAAAAAGATATTTTTTTTAACTTTTTCAATAACCGCACCCACAATTAAGTCTGTTTCTTAAAGAGTTATGTGATTTGTGTTGTTTTTTTCCAATATGTATACCATACCACTACCTTATTTCTAGTTATCGAATTAAAATTATAAAAAATTTCTAAAAAACGCATTTTCTTTGTAGACATTGGCAAGTTCTTGTATGGGCAGTTTTTTCCGATTTTGCCTATTTTTGAACTTAACTTGTCTATAGCATATCTTTGTACTAACCTTGCCACCATACTTTAAATCGACATGTGCTGCCTTCGGTGACATAAAATTCGTGTCTTAGCATAAAAAAACGGAAATAATTAACGTGTTACGACAGGTGATGTGTTGCGACTGTCAATGCGGATTAACACGAAAATGCATTAACAAACTTAGTTCTACCTTTGGTGAAAAAGTCCCATATCGATCTCAATCGTTGTATTTACTTAGCCCAGAAAATAATTCATTCTCATTGGATTCCACATAATGCGACAAAACAACCGCTACAGAAATTTCAGTAAAGTAAACTGAATTATCATCCAACGCTGCAAAAAATACTCAGAATTGAAGGTAAATAGAAGCAAAATTATTACTCTCTAAGTCTTCCTTTTGGAAAATGTATATGTGGTGCACTAAAAGGCTTGGCTGTTCAATCCTTCTCCATTCGCAGTGCTAAATGCATAATGGGATCTCAATTGTATTGAATACTTGCAGCGTAATTGAATGAAAGATGCTAACCTGGGAATATATATGTTATAAAAGAGAATTTGTATGGGAGGTACCAGAAAGATCGTGGTCATTACATTGATTTGATTCACATTTTACTCAAAGTTATAATGCAGTACAATTGATAAGAATTTAAGTAACTTCAAGCTTCGAATTATCAATTGCAAAGGTAAATACAATTTTAATAAATCGCATAATTTATACAGAAGGTACCAGAATGGGCGCGACAACATCGTTAATTTTTGTTCTCAGAACGCCGATTACAAAACTATTGACATGTAGAAAATTTTAACGGATTTGGTACATCCGATTTCAAGATATGTAGGTAAGAATACACATCGTTTATTTGTAAATAACATACTAGAAGGGAGTGGTTAATAAAATAACACTAAAGTCTACACAGTCACAGCCGATTAATTAAAAATTACAGAAAAATCGGCAATTTGTATGGGAGCTACCAGAATAGGTACGTTAATGTAATCCGTTTTCATCCTCAGATCATAATTTGGCAAACGTATGCAAAGTTTTACTAAATTTAATACAACCGTTTTCGCGGGCATGGTGGCTTGGAACATCGACAAATATTTGCTCAAGAGGTTTTATAGAAATGAAAACGCCAAAGCACGTAAGTATTAAATTCGAGTTTTTATTGGGCCTTCAGGGCCACAATAATAAATTACTGATGATATTTGGGTAAAATGACTGCGTATTTCTACTTTTCCAATGATTCTCTTTCTCTACACAATAACTGAGGATTACTTATTTGACTGAGATTTAGGGACGAACTGACTTATATCGTTAGAAGTAAAGATCGATAAACCTCCGTCTATTAACGAAACTTACTGCTAGAATACTGTTTGAGTGATTAATCAATACAAGAAAAGAAAATACAGGAAGGAATATAAAGTTAGGACTATTTTAAATTAATATTGGGTTCGGATTCAAACATCCCGCCCCCGTTGCATTAATGCAATATCAAACAATTCGAAAAAAAAAAAATTTAAAAATCTTATAATTCATTATTTAATGACAATTTAAAATTTAGTTATGATATGTGCATGTTAAATTCATATCGTTTGCGGATACGTCTATAAATACGCTAAAACGGTGCCTTTGAAAATTATTGTCCCGAGTAAAATTGATAATTATAGTCGGTGCACGAGTTGAGGAGTTATTTTGCAGTTGGACGTGGGAACCTTTTTCTGTTGTTCGACGACCTGATATTGATATTAGCGAGTCCGCTTAACCTTTTTGGAACGAGTGCCTTAGTATTCCGATGTAGCAAAGTCTGGTGTTCTGCTAAGCTGATTTTGCCGCGCTCACGGCTTTGACAATTACGAATGGAATGTGATGTGCTAGGCAATTTGTACAATAATAGTATTTGTGTACAATATTCATTCGTTTGTGCACGGACAGATGTCGAAAACGAAAGCACTTTCTCAGCGGATGATCTTTCTACAATAGCGGCAATCGCTGAGGTCTTTATGATGACTAGGCAAAGATGTATGACGCGTTTTGGTGACTTTTTCATTTCGGCGATTTGTTTGTAAACGTCTTGGAGGGCTGGACATAATCTTTATATATATAATTCTACTGTACGGGCGTTGTCAGTGAACTCCTCCTAAACGGCTGGACCGCTTTGCATAAATTTTTGTATATGCGTCTGGGTGGTGCCCGGGATGGTTTAGATTTACAATTCGGTCCAATTGGACAAAGAGGCGTGGTACCTCCCATACAAACAAAAAATTAAAAATCAATTATTTCTGCTCCTGCTTACGGTATTTGAACAAAATTTGGTACATCGGTTTGGTGTACATATCTTAAGTGCTGCTGCAAATATGGGCGGAATTGGACAATGGGGAGTCGTACCTCCTATACAAACCACAAATTAAAAAGCAATTATTTCTGCTCCTGCTAATGAAACATTTCCCATAAAAATAAAATTTGAAGGCAAAGCAACGTTTGCCGGGTCGGCTAGTTGGCTATAAAAATAAAAAGAGCGTTTAATTTTGGTCCGGGTTCGGTAAGAAAATGAATTTAACGATCGGCCTAGTAAGAACGCCGTTACGAGTGCGCACTTCCGCCACTCTAATCTTGCTATCGGATGCGAGGTAAACCTCTTCTATACGACCTAGTAACCATTGATTAGGAGGGAGACGATCTTATTTCCACGGTAGCGCGAATTGATGATGGAGTATCTGCATTTCTGCCATCGGCGTTAAAAGAGGGGACCCAATATGAAAGTGGCCAGGCGTCAATGCACAGATTTCGGCAGGATTTCACTCATCGAGCTCAACGGTCTGGAGTTAAGAAAAGGTTTAATGCGGGAAAGCATGGTATAGAACTTTTCAAAGGTGAACTTTCGGGAATAGATTGCCTTCGGTGAGCTACGTCATGAAAAGAACCTGGCAGAAGCGGTCATGAAGGCCTGAGAAGATATCTCACTTGTAACTTCAATATGAATGGCTTTGGTTGCAAAGCAAACGAATACAAGCAAGTATCCTTTGATGAGACTTAATATCAAAGGGGCCGGCAAAGTGAATTCTCGCCGTGAAGAGAAAACTTATGAATGGATTCCAGATATAATCTTGTAATTTTATCATAATACGGCAATATTTTAGAAATCTTTCAGCATAAGTCAATGATGGAGATTGGGCTAATCTCCCATTCACTCGGAGAAAGCCTTCGGGATCGACAAACGGATTAAGTGATAATAAATTGATTTTACGAGGTAGTTCGCATCCTTGCGCGAACAGGGTATATTCTGGGAAATGTCGCTTTTGGCATTGTATGACAAAACCTATTACAGACGGGGTCAACTTTATAGAGGTATACTTAATGGTTTTCTTATGTTTGGGGTGTGATTTGTGGAAGAAACCAAATATATAACATAATACACGCAGGACCCTCGGAAGGACAAAAAAACGATCGATTACATCAGGTTCGGAAACTTGATTTAAATTATTTTTAATTGCCCGAACTTTCTCTTAAATTTCCGAATTAGATGGAGAAGGAAACCATTTCGAACGAAGAAGCTTTAACCAGGGGGTTCTTGCCACAGCGGGTTTTCAATGAGGTCTTTAGACGTAGTTCCGCGTGAAGCTAAATCAGCTGGATTGTCCTGTGATGGAAAATGGGACCAAATGATATTTCCGACGTTGTCAAGTATGGGGGAGACACGGTTCGCTACGAACGTATTCCAATGACAAGGGGCTTTGTGCAGTCATGACAAAACAATAGTTGAATCAGTCCAGAGATACAATCTATGATGATCACGATTCAACTGATTTAGGAGTGAGCCAACCATCTTCGCCATTAGATATGCTCCATAGAATTTTTTCCTGGGAAGAGTATGAAATGTAACTGGCGTAACCTTTTATTTGGCAACCACTAAGTGTGTTTTTACAGCATTATTGGAGATTTCTACTCTTACGAGTAGGTATATCGTTGCCGTGTAAGCTTTTTTGGAAGCGTCGCAAAATCCGTGCAGTTCTATCAAACATGTTGGACTATAATCAACTAATCGGGGTATTTAGTTTTTAGATATATGGACATAGTCACCGAGAAATTGGTGCTATGTTCGTAGAGTCTCAGTCTCAACATTGGCATTCCAGTCTATACGTATTTTATCATTCCAGATTTGTTGCATGATCATCCACCCGGAGTTTGGTAGTAGTGCTCTCGGGTTTCAACACACTATGATGTGGCAGGTAGTAAGTAATACCATTAGTCCCCACTTCGGTGTACTTGAGTCATATGACCAAGCGATTAATGTTCGAAGATCACATTATCATATATGACCTTTTTTCGGGGGTTCTACACAATCGGATTTCATTTCGAAGAAATTGTGGTAAAGCGATATTACGGGAATTGCCTTGACTAATCTTATGTGGAAAGTCTGGCTTAAAAGGGATCGACACGACGAAGCGACCACTTTTATTTCTAAATGTGGGTTTTCTGTAAAAATATTCACAATAATCATCTTCTTTAGATATAAAACTGTTGCTAGGAATGTCTTCATATTTCCAGAAGTGTCTAAACTGATCACTCAGCTCATTATATGACACTACCAATATATTTCGGGGCATTTTGTCGTTAATAATTTGACCAGTAGCGACCCAACCGAAAACTGTATTTTGCGCGACTAGGTGTCTGACGGGTGTCCATCGAACGCCATTTTGAATTATTTTTGGATATACCTCTCCTCCGATCAAAATATCGACATTCGAATGTTAAGACGGTGAATAATCTGCCAATTTTAAATCGCTTAAACTAGATCGATTTGTCGAGAAGAATGGTTGGTAGACCAATTGCCCAGTCAAATTGCGAACCACAAACGTATTCACAACAGTCTTAAAATTTTTGTCAAGAGGCGAAATAATTGTAATCTGGCAAATACGAGTTGATGTCTCAGTTATGCAACCATTGAAACCAATGGCACCAGTAGCAGAATATTTGGTGGCGAACGCCAGTCTTCTCTGCAGACATTGTGATGAAAAAAATGCCTCAGATGCTGGATCAATAAGTGTACGAATAGTATGGTTAATACTCCCGACACACACGCGGACACTGTATGGAGCGGACTGTATCCGGGTAGTAAACGATTGATGAAACTGTGTGCAGCGGAAATAGGCGGCATATTGTTGAAAGCAGAGCGGGATTTGTTACTAGTGTCATGTCTTTACTTTGCCTCTGTCTTTACTTACCTCACACGTCAGATTTCTTCGCTATCTTAATTTCGTAATGAGAAAATGCCGAATTCGATTGAATATTCATTTCTACAGTCTGGCAGTGGGAGCCACACTGACATCTTTTCAATTATTGCACGGCTATGACTCGTCGGGCTTGGGTGGGAGTTCGTTTCAATGGAGAGATAGACTTAGCAGACACGAAATGTGTGTCAGTGTGATGACCAGAACCAATTTTTGATTTTCGCTATGGGCGCTGATGTGATGTACGTACCCACTCAACCCTCCCCTTAACCATGGCAACGTCTCTTAACTAACGCGTTGCCCCTTGTCAATTTCACCACTCAATACCCACCTTTAGTACAATAGTTTAGTCCGATTTCATATTATTAATTCTTTTCTCAAATTAATTCATATTTGGTTCATGGTTTAACAATGGATAATATATAACTTAGTAGTATGTGTCAGTATGTGTTAAGATATTGTAAACTTATATACTAATTAATCTATTAGTCCCGCCAGGTTGTTGACTTAAGGAATTTTGAGAAAATTCAAAGGCTTTGCTGGGCAAAAATATAATGAAATGGCGAAGAAAATGAAATGTGGCTCTAGACCTAGGTAATCAATTGGACGGACAATTCGTTTAAATTAGCCAATCGGAATTCTTTCTCTAAAGAATCCGAAAACGATTTATTTTAACGGAGTTTACTCTCCGTAACCGCTAGGGTCAATATCCCGCAAGATATCAAGAAAAAAAATCAGGGTTTGATGGCGAAGTTCACTTCTCCGGTGGCGATGACAATACCTTACCTCTAAAATGTCGTTTGGTGAAGGAGTTATACCTCTCCTATTCTGAGCGGAACACTCAAAGACTTCGCGATTATTATTAGCCCTAACTGTCAACTGCGATTCACAATCGAAGTTTCTAGCTGTTAGTGGTTTTCACTGTACTCACGGTTACCCTCGTTTTGCTTATTCTTATTTCTCGTTAGGATCCTGGAAGTGGAAGTGTTTTGTCCGAGTTGTCGTTTCAGAAGGTGTATCCTCCATCCTAACTAAAGCCGTTACTGGTGTGGTGGTTGGCGTAATCGTTGGTGGTGCAACATCTGTTGTTGGATTATGCTTTGGTAGCTGGAGCGTTGAGGTACGTCAAGTGGGTTGGTTGGAGCCAATGACGTGATGGAGTTGGTGTACATTCCCCTTTGTCGTGAAAATTGCTGGTTGGATTTGCTACAGGTAGTGGCTGGTGGGACCGATGACGGTGCTAAATTTGTTGCTGGATTTCGCTGTGGTAGCTGGAGCGTTGACATACGTCACTTACCAAATTAGTCGAAATTGGGTCATTGACACTACCGTGCTTGAAACCGGTGGTAAATATCTGGCACTTTCACCTGGGTGTAAGTAAGTCGGAATTAGTCAGAGGTGGATGTCGGCTTGATGATGCACGATGTTGAGTCAATTACCCAATGACGTACTGCTTTGGGAGCCGGAGTTTTGCGGAAGCCAGGGGACCAATAGCGCTCAAAATTTGCGGCGACCACTTTTAAGTACGATATTATTTCGCCATGGTTTCCGCAGTCGTGCTTGAACCTACTCCTGTGGTTGAACTCCCACGAAATCCTATGGGAAACCATGAACGACCACATGGATGTCATTCAAAAAATCGGATTTTAATGTTTCACTAAACCTACCTCCTCGAATCGGAAGACAATGCTGCCAACCTTAATATTTTCTTTTTTTTTTTTTTGTCACCCACACTTGCGAAACTTCATCACACTTCAATGCAGTTTGTCGTCTCTCTCTACACTGTGAAAATACCATACCTCAAAGGTAGTTCACACAATCAAACTTAGCCGCTAACATTAAGCTAAGTTCAGTTACTATTCGTTTCAAACGCCTTAACAAATTTGAGTCATTACACTAGTTCTTATATTATCAGTTGAATTAGAGGGCGGTTTTACCGAATATGAATTTTCAATTGTTTCAGAATTATCGCGCGATTGATTCGACTTTGGGGATGAGCTCAACTGATGTAGCAAAGAATGAAGTTTTTTGCGACGTAGTGAACACACATATTGGCTTTTACAATGTTTATAATCATGGGAAGTCGTCAAACAGTTACTACATCATTTTTGAGACTTTACTGTTGAAAATCGTTCCTCCATAGACATTCGAGGAAACACTGGGCATAATCGAAGCGGGTGAGAGTCGTCACAGAGGTAACATTTTCTAATATCTTTTGTAACATTCGTATGATACGAATTTATCTTCTTCAATGCCCGATTATCATTTGATTTCTCTTTACTTCTCATATGTTCATTCAAGTACGAGCTATTAGCCTTTACGTCAGCCACAGCCTCCAACGGGCAGTAAGAAATTTGTCCACTTTGGGAGCTCCTGATGATCAGTTATTGATTGCTCCCAGAGGTTAAAAGTAAGGCTGGGAAGACACGTGAAACAAATATAAATAAAGAGTATGTCCCATGAATCTGTTTGTATCCCGAGTAATGTAAGATTGGTGATGCAATCAGAGATGGTGCGCTGTAAACACTTTATATTCGAATCAGATTGCTTCGTTATTGGAGTCAAGTTAAAAAGTGTTTTAAGATGAGCACTATTGGATATATTTTGAGAACAGCTCCGGCCTCGCCCTGGGTTTTTCTTAATAAATGGCATAATTTTTCGACAGGTGTTAACCGAGAAATATTTTTATATGAAACAGTGAATGTGTCTCTGAAAGAGGGCCAAGAAGCATAATCGCCACAGAAAGTGTCTGTATCATAAGGGGGAAAAATGATATTAGGGTTAGAGGCAGGGCGGACATTATTTGCAGCAGGTGCACTTACTGAGCTTACATTTAGCTTATCAACAATTCATTAGCTTTATATCAGCTTTTTAAATGAGCCTTGAATGAAACGTAAAATGTCGGTCGAATGCTCTCAAAATCGACTTCCTCTTCGAGGGACCCTAGCTTAGAAAGTAAACAGTCGTAACAGTCCCGAAGGGAACTCCAAAGATGGAGCATTTCACCCTAGTGGATTTCTATAGTATGAAAAATTTCTACAGGGGGAAAATCTTGAAACTCCACAACACGATCGGAACAGCGTATAAAGCTTTATAGTTCAGACATTATTACGAGGAATACAAGATGAAACACTAGTAGTGAAAATATACTTTTATGCTAACTTTATTTAAGTGAAAACTTCAAACTGTAGCAGGCTAAATAAAACTAACTGAATTAATTATTAAATTATACCAATTTAACTCAGAAGGAGAAAAGAATATATCGTTGTATTTAACAACGATATTGAAATTAATTGGGTTAATTGCCGTAAAACAAATATTCACGATAGGATTTCACACTAAAAGCCTCGGCTGAAATTGCATTATCATATTTCTGCAAATGAGAATATTTTATTTTATTAGATATCGTTTTCAATAGTTGACTACAATTTTATTTTAACGTTTCGAATACTGTTTTATGTATTAAGAAGTGGAAATTGGTGTTTATATTCTTTAATTTATCTTCTCTTTTTTTTAGGAAAATTTGTTGAGTTTAATCATTGGTAATTATTGGTGCCTCACATGCAACAATATTCTCGTAATTAACACATAATTCGAGTTAATTTTATTTTTGCGATGTAAATGGTGTAACAATCACTTTTAAATATTAAAATGAGCCACTTGTTAGTTTAGCCACTCAGTTACTACGATTATAACTCAAGTTAACATTCCAATGCCCTTAGTGATCACAAAAGTTGATTACAGTTGAGTACTTTTATCATGTAATGATTATCACTCAGTTATACGTAGAGAATGATATTAACAGCTATCTCTTAAATATTAGTGATCTGCTAATAGATATGCCTCGAAAAATAGCATTTAAATTGACGTCACTGTTAGCTTGTCGCGTATTCTCATAATGTTACGGCAGTTAACGCTGTAAGTTAATTGCAGTCTCTTTAAAAACACAGAAGACTTAGTGAAGGTATTTATGCAAATGACAGCGCTGTAACGTTGTAAGTATTGCTCTATGTTAAGTGATGGGATTGTTATTTGAGGTATGTAACCGTGAACGTAACAGAAATTGAGCAAATTGTGTTATGTTAAAAAATCTGGACCAAATGTTAATGCGTATGACACTTTTAACGTAAGAGAATAAGATGATCTTGTAAATTTAGTTTCTTGTTAGACAAGGCAATTTTATTTTGCACCCGAAAATATTCAATCGCTTAACCGTTGAGTTGCGATACAGGGTAATTCAGTGATAATTGCTTGGCAATATTTTGGAACATACCTTTATTGATGACCAAATACTTGCGTTTTGCTGTAGTCGTCACTTGTTCAATAATTTGTTGTTTGATTTAAAGGCACTAAACAATACGATATATGCAATAATCTGGAAATGATTTGCCTCATGTAACAAATATTTGTTTTATCGGACTCGAAGGAGCACAAAATGTTTTCGCGGGTATGGGGGGTTTGGAACATCGACAAATATTTGCTCAAGAGGTTTTATAGAAATGAGAACGCCAAAGCACGTAAGTATTAAATTCGGGATTTTATTGTTCTGCAGATATATTTCACCTTCAGGGCCACAATAATAAATTACTGATGATATTTGGGTAAAATGACAGTGTATCTCAGCTTTTCCAATGATTCTCTTTCTCTTATTGACTGAGATTTAGGGACGAACTGATTTATATCGTTAGAAGTAAAGATCGATAAGCATGCGTCTATTAACGAAACTTACTGCTTGAATACGGTTTGAATGATTAATCACTACAAGAGAAAAAAATACTCATAATACAGAAAGGAGTATAAAATTAGGACTATTTTAAATTAATGTTGGGTTCGGATTCGAACAGCAACCAATTAGAAGATATAAAGCCAGTAATATATGAGTTGAATCGGTCATTTGTTCGGAAGGTGCCTGAAGAGGTAGGGATAATCAATCGATTTTTTTTTTAAATCTTACTTGAAGGGTTAGATAGATGTAGCCCTTTACAATCTCCGGTTGTGATATGACAAAATATTAGGCTGCTCCAAGTTTTAAGAAACTCCTTAAAGACTTGGGGTAATTGTCGTGTCCATCAGCCAGACAAACGGACGACTCTCAATAGACCTCATTGTGAATGTTAAATTTTTTTCGGCACCAAATGATGATTTAAAGGTATACAAAAAGATTTCAAATACATGTATTATACGTACCACAAATGAAATTATTTTAAAAATGAATATAATTATTTTCATTTCCTAATTACAGTTTTTATTATTAGGCATACAATGTAAATAGTTTCTTCAGTACATGTGCTTAACAATTTCTGTAATTTCTAAACTAAAATTGGCAGAAATGACATGCGAATTATTTGCGGAAGACTTGGAAAAGTTTAGCACTTTCAAAAATATGAAAGAAAAATCATTTCAACAAGTTTACAAAAGCATTTACAACATTAATAATAGGCGTTATAGATTGTAATGCTAATTGTGTTCATTCGAATCTTTAACATCTCCGGGCATTTATACACATAGTTTTATTTATGAATGAACTACCAGATATTTATTGCATCAGTCGAAGCTTTTTTTTATGTTGACTGGAGTCGCAATGAAAATGTATCTCCAGAATTTCGCAGTCAGCAGTACCAAGTAGTTTGCTACTTAGTCCACTCAGTACTTATTGTTGTTGTTCTCGGTGATATTGGTTGAGCTTTTGGTCAGAAGATGTGAGGTGGTACGTTATAGTGCTGACCTTCTGGAAAAAACGCAGAGAGCACAACATCGCGATAGTAAAAGGAAAGGTTAACATTGCCATGTATTTTGACCAACTTTGACGTGGTTTTTCAGATTCCGGCTCGGTTAGAAACCAAAATTCCGAAGCTTGTTGACTGCTTTGCACGCCAACTTTGTCACTAGTTATAACGTGTTTCATGAAAGTGTGGTAGGAATTGAGTTGTAGCATATCTTCAGCGATATCTGTGTGATTGATTTTTTTAAAAAAATTAAAATTTTTCGGAGCGAGTCGAGCGACAGCGAATCTTGTATCCAAACAATCCTTGTATAATAGTACGATTTGATTCGTGAGACACAGAAAATACAACGGTTATCCCTCTTAAACTGAAATGGCGATTTTTAATCAATATTTCGTTCACTTGTCAATGTTAGTTTCAGTTGATGACGTTGAAAGCAGACCAGAGCAAGGCCAACATTCCACCACATCTTGATCGTTTTTGAATGAATTGTACAATATCACTCATACACAGGTGTTTACGATAAAGTCAATTCACCGTAAGCCTTCTATAACATTTTCCACACACGAAATATCATCTGCAACTCAAATTTGAGACAAATGTTTTGTTCGAAATTTTCACCCATTGTAGACACCTTAAAACAAGATTGAGATGAATTGGCAAAATCGATCTCTATAAACGAACTAAATTAGCCGATTTCGTTGAAACTCTGCAAATGGGCCAATTTAGTAAACATTACGCAAAATCAGTGGCCCCTCTATAATTTTTAAGCAGGAGCTTCGAAAGGTTATAATTTTACTTTTTTACTTTCACTTTCTTTACTTTTGCTTTAGCTCAGACTAATTTTTAATAAGAACATAGAGATTTACCATGTCACTGTTGGCATTCCTCACGCTTTTGCACCATCGAAAAGGAAGGGACGAAAAGGAAGCTAGCTCACCTGGCTCAAATTTTTATACTAGTTCCACCATCGGATTTATTATGTGAAAATGGCCGAAGTAGTGATTTTCTCAATTTCTCCATAGATTGTAGTACATAATCCCGAGATTGTATTCTATTTTGGAATTTGCCCTCGTTTTCCCCAATTTCATCAAGACAGATCAGAAGATTCATGTTCTTGTAAACTAACATCAAGATACCGATTTTGCAGTTATTAATATTGCAATTCCTAACATATCAAAAAACGTGACTTTTGACTTAAATGCCCTGCATCTGCAAGTTGTTCACTTTAAATGTTAAAGATTGCACATAAAATTTCTACAATTAGTACAAATACATAAGACTCAGTGAACTTCCAACAATATATCTCAGAATTTTTTTCCATTCACTTAACTGCTCTCCTAACGCGAATGTATACATATGAATGCGTTTTGTACGAACATTTCAACTCGCGTCATTTTTCATTTAAGATATTAAATAATGTGTATAATGGAGGTTTAAGGGAATATAATGAGGATGTGTGTAAGCACCAGTTTGCATAAATGCTGCTCTGCGAATTCTCCGACATGTGTACCCTACTCAGTGCTAAGATATTATTAGGTGCGCAATTAAGTTCCAGCTGTTTCCCACTATATGGCGCCAGCTGTAAGTGCTAGTCGATTCTGCCATAACCTATACTGCATGAGCCAACCTTAGGCATACGGTAGACATACCGCATCGACATAACAGATTTTCTTTTCACGTCATATTTGTTTGGTTGTGTAAATATGTATGATTTTGTGCCAAATAATCTTCATATGCGGGAAGTATTGATTTTCTCATCGAGAGCTTCAAAACGTTTACGTTTTACGTTTGCTTTAAGCGAAACAACCTGTGGAGATTGGTTCTGTCGCTTTGAAGACAGTGATTTTGATGTTGACGACCGCTCGGATGAATTGACGACATTGCTTGATGGGGATGCATGTCAAACGCAGGTAGAGCTTGCTTGAGTATTAGGAGTTACCCGTCAAACCATTTCCAAGCGATTGCCTGCGTTGGGAATGATCCCAAAGCAAGGAACTTGGGTTCTTTATGAGTTGAAGCCAAGGGCAATGAGTGTCGTTTTTTGGCCTGTGTACAACTGCTTCAGCGAAAAAAAAGGAACGGGTTTCTTCATCGTGTTGTAACGGGTAATAAAAAATGAAATCGTTACAGCAATCGAAAGAAAAAAGTCATGGCGGCTGCCGGTCATGCTTCTACGTCTTCCCTCGGTCAAATATACACGCTGCGAACGTTATGATCTATATTCGGTAGAGCTAGGTCGATGTTATTAGTACGAGTTGTTGAAACCTAGCCAAACCATCTCTGGGGATTGGTATCGACTTCAATTAATGCGATTGAGCCGAGCTCTGCGTGATAAACTCCCACAATGCACGAAGAGGCACGAAGAAGTGATTCTTCAGCATGACAACGCTCAGCCTCACGTGGCCAAGCCCGTTAAACCTATCTGGGAAGTCTAATTCCATTTGCCATATTCTCCAGATATTGCGCCGTCCGATTATCACTTGTTCCGTTCGATGGCACACGGTCTGGCTGACCAGCAGTTCCACTCATATGACGGCATCAAGAAATGGCTAGATTCGTGGATAGCCTCAAAAGATGAACATTTTTGCCGTGACGGAATTCGAGCTTTGCCAGAAAGATGGAAACAAGTACTAACTAGTGATGGGCAATACTTTCAATGGATCACTTGTAAAGATGTTTTCACAGTAAAGTTGCATTTTTATATAAAAAAAAAGTGAGAACTTAGTTGCGCACAAAAGAAGGAAAAATGGCCCAACATTCCATTCAGCCTCATAGCAAAAAATCCAACAACGTATTCCGCACCTTTTCTTTCCTTGTCGCTCGAAACTTGGTAGTAAGCAAATCTTTGGCGCGGCAAATCTTCGGGTTTGGTGTTGCTGCAAAGCTTATCAGTATTTTTAGGATGATACTGAGGAAGAATTTTTCAGTAAAGCTAGACAAAACTGTAGTAAGTCGTTGTAACAAGCTATTAGTTGGCCTCCCAAACATAGTTATCGATATGACTACGGGAAACGATGTATTAGATAACAGCTCTTCCGATCTTCCTGTACATAAGCGAATTATTCTCTTCTGGTAGCCTTTAAGAGAAAAAATGACCCGCAAAATATATGGACCACTCAAAATAAAGCTATTGCCAAGGCTACATTGTGCAATCCAATCAAAGCTCTCCATCTCTAAAAATCTTCCATAAAGATCGCGATGGCGAAGCAGAAGAGGGTAATTAAAAACCTATATGAAAAGCCATGGTTTGAAGTTCTGAAAACTTGGTCCGTCGGTCTGGACAAGTACTAAACTTCCCACACAAAATTAACTAAAAGCATACTGAGGTTTTGTTTCAGATGATATTATCTTTTGTTTTATATAGCCAATCAATGGCAAACATCATGGACTTGAACCAAAATGATGTTAAACTCTATCAAAGGAGAAAAATGTGCTGAAGCCTACTAATCTAACATATTGTATTTTAGAGCCCAAAGCGAGTTAGAATCTTCATATTATTCTTCTCTATGATTAAAACAGACATTAAGAGGTCTACGATAAAAATGTAGGGTGGGACAGGGGGATCCAATAACATAAGTTGAATTGAGCAGTTACGATTGATGCCTGATTTCATCATTATATAATTTATTTTTATCATCATATACTAGAAAGAATGTTACAATTGTTAGATTTTGTTAAAATCGCAAAGATTTTAGAAAGTTCTGAGGTTCTAGGGTTTAACATACATTGTACAACATATCTCGTATTAACTGATATATGTATGTACACCTTCATGTTTGTGGGTGAAATAGTCGATATATTTATTGGTGATAAAAAATACTTCTTGACCTTTTTGCTTATAGAAATTCCTCTTAATTTTATTTTCTCAAGAACCCAGCGAAGAATGAATATTGGTATAGGGCTATAATTAATTTAATCTATGTATCTCCTATCCATGATTTTTATACATAAAATTGTCGCCAGGCCAAACGAACAGGTCTAGGATCACGGAAATTGGGGTATACGAGTACATACTCCTTACAGATTAGGCGCGCAATAAGAAGGGATTTTAACAAATTCATAAAGCTAAAAAGAGAGTAAAAAAGACAAATTTTGTACCATTACCCCAGTCCAAACGGCTAGTGATGGAATCATGAAAATTGGTGTCCATACCCCACTCCAGTCCATGTTCCACTTCAGGATTAGACAGGCTGTAGGAACAGATCTTTTAAAACGCATAATTTTAGGAGAGAAAAAAGTGTGAAATGGGAAAAGCTGGTACCATTTTCAAGCTCAAACGGCTAGAACTAGCATCGTGAAATTTGGTCGTTATGTTATAAAATACTGTCTGAAACGATCATATCAAATTGGTAAAGCCAGAATGACGGAAATTGGTGTCCATGTTCTACTTCTGTATTATAGGTAGACAGGCTATAAGAAGGGGTTTTCTAAAATGAAAACTTTTATGGATAAAGACAGGAGAAAAAGAAACAAATTGCCCAGTTCAAATGGCTTTATGGAAATTGACTCTTTTTTACCTTTTTAGTTTAGACACGTTGTAAGAACAGATCTTTCAGAATGCATGCTTTTAGCGGTGACACTGGCCAGACTAAACGACTAAATCTAGAATTATGAAAATTGGATAGCCTTCCTTGTTTAAAGATTAGGCGTAGAATGAGAATGTAATTTTGCCCTATTTGCACTGTTAGAGAGTGAAATAGGAATAGAAAATAGTGATATTTTCAAAAGATTGAAGGTATATCAGCACAATTGGGAGTGCCCATTCCTCTTACTGCATGGGCGAGCTCGACAGAAACGGATTTTTAACAAATTTTTATTTTTATGGGAGCTGGCAGATGCAGCAGAAAAGTGATGTCACCACAAAACAAAGGGCTAAAATTGATGTTATCAACATTATGATGCACTTTCTTCTTGCAGAATAGATGCACGGCAAGAAATGGTGTGACACAATTATTAGCTTTAGATACTACTAGGGATAGAAGAGGGACATAAAAGGTATTACAATTTAGCAGATAGTATAGTCAGGCTGGGAAAAAGACTTTTTCGAAATTCATACTTCTAAGGGTAAAAAATGGGCCAGATTGACGCTACCGTCAAGGAAGAGAACGTGAAGTTTGAATTATCGAATTGGTTATGTAAATTAATCTGTCAGCGTAGGCTAGAAGTGGCATTTATTAAAATCAGTGCCCTCAATTTATAAAACATAAAAGAACGAGGGCAAAAATGGTACCATCCGTTGACAGAAACAGCTTATGTTGGAATCACCAAAATTAATCTAAACGTTCCTATAACAAGGAAAGGCATACAACGGGGAATTAAGAAGTCAAAATGGAACGGTCGCATAAAAAATTAAGCTAAAAGTGGCTTTGGAATAAATGGCACAGCCGCTTATATTGATTCGATCTAAAGACTGAAGCTAAAAAGACCAAACTTAAGGAACATGTTGCATTTTGTGCCTGTCCACATTCCAATAACGAATTTTGCGAAAGTGATATTTTCAGAGAAAGCCCATAGATGAGAAGGAGTAAAAACAATACCATCGTCTAGACTGAAGAACCGCAGAGCCGACCGGACGTGGGACAAAAAAGTAGCACCACCTTAATTAAACCGTTGAAGTCAGAATCGTAGAAATTACCAGAGAAGGGGACTCTCTTTCCTAATAAATCGGAAGGAATTCAACTTGTGAATTATTTTTTACCCAAAATGTGCAATCATGCATACAAAGTACAATAATCCCCGTGGTATAAATTGGCTTATTCAGACGCTCATACCCTTAACCTTATTTTAAGGAAATATAGGTTAGTTGTATCGTAACTTGCAAAGGACTGCACAATGAGTAAAATAAATCTATAAGAGAGGCAGGTTCTGTCCATTATGCTGTCCATTAAAGCAAAACTCTGGCTATCCGTGTTTATTAATATATTATTTAATATTAAATAAATCGCTGTTGCATTTTCTATGTCTGCCTTTTATTTTTTTCATTGAGGCATTGAGAGAAATCCAACCACAAAAAAGGTGATTTTCAAATTATGCTATCATTAGAATTATGCTATAAAAAAAACTTTTTACTTGCGAAAAGAAATGATAATGCACAACCTCAAGTTGTTCTCGGTATTTTGCTACTTTCCTGAATAATGTTCCACTTCAACTGCTCTAAATTGGTCGGATTATTCTCGTAGACTACCGATTTGAGGTAGCCCCATAGAAAATAATCGCATGGAGAGAGATCGGGGCTACGTGGGGGCCATTCAATATCCCCCCTTTTGTTGAACCGCTCTAGCATCAAATTGACAAAGTTAAGTCGGTTATCGGCATCATTGGGTTTTAATTCTTGGACTATCTGAATCTTATAAGCCTTCAAATGCAAATCACGTTTCAAAATTCGTCGTAAAGTTGTTCTTTTGACATCCAAAGACTGACTTCTCTTACGTGTTGACTGTTGCGGATTTCGCTGAACTGAAACACGAACACGCTTGTTTCGAACATTCTGATCCATTTTCGTATCACATTGGCGCTTGGAACTTCACTTAAATCGTGTAAACCGTGTTCATGCCGATACAAACGTCGTGCAGTAATCACTGATTTATTGTTTTCGTAATACGCTCGGACACAAAAAGCACGCTGCACTCCCGTGTACGGCTCCATGGCGACTAAATTTCCAGGAAGCGGCGCAGCGAACAACATGTCCCCCCGCCACCCCGCGCCGCGCGTTACCGAGAAATTGAAGAATTAAATCGCCAACACTCATATGGCCCACCCTGTAGAAACTCAAAATTCGGAATGTTTTGTACAGCGCCAACTTAGTCAAACTGACCTAAGGAATTTTATTGTAAATATACTCGTATATTGTTAGAGATATAAGATGATGATTGATGTAAAATATAGGAAGTTGTACAAATGCCGAAGATATGAAGTATTTATTTATGTTACTAACAAAGATAAATATAAAGTTGTATATCTTGTAAATTTTTAAAAGTTCAATTTGTTGTAGCCAACTTACGTAAACATGAAATTCTTCGATAATATTCTAAATAGAATAATACAAGTGCACTATTTAGCAATCTGTATAATATAATACAATGGACGTTTTAGGAGGCTTGGTCAAAACAGCTGAATCTGCAATCTTCTCGACATTTGGGGGGTATGTCAAAAAATTCTGTGGCCTCTTACTTTAATATAAAAAAATTAGGACAAAATTTGTTCGACCAAAGATAATACCATTTTTGTGTTCCAGCATTTTATTTTTCC